>VZQC01007398.1:1472430-1675218 GCA_009823505.1 Rhizomys pruinosus | reverse complement strand
ATATATATATACATATGTATATATACATATATATGTATATATACATATATATGTATATATACATATGTATATATATATATGTATATATATATATATATATCCTAATTGAAAACTAGGGAAACAGTTGAATAAGAAATTTCTGTAAAAGAGATATACAAGTGGTCCTTTAGGGAAAGACAAAGCAAATTTGCAGTGACATATCACTACATACCCACCAGGACTGCTGGGGGAAAAATCCTGAGCCTGGGCTACATGGAGCAGCTGTGAAGAACACATCGTTTTTTTTGGGGGGGGTGTTTTTGAGACAGGGTCTCCCTGTAGCTCTAGCTCTCCTGGATCTCGCCTTGTAGACCAGGCTGGCCTTGAACTCACAGAGATCCAACTGCCTCTGCCTCCCAAGTGCTGGGATTAAAGATGTGTGCCAACCACACCTGGCGAAGAGCACATTCTGAACACCAGGTCTGGACCAGGAGTAAGGACAGGCTGAAAGAAGCTTCAATTTCCTGGGCACCAACCACATGCTAAGTGCTGCACACGTGTGCTGCTCCCTGCTTCTGTCCCTCTTCACTGTGCAAATCACTGGAAGAAGGGTGCTTTTCTCTTACTGCTGGATCTCAGCATCCATGAAACAGGCTGGAAAGAAGCTATAGACAAACTTCACAGGATAAATACAATGCAGTATCTTTTAAATTTTGCCAACAAGGGGCAGTGACAACATAGTGCTCTAATGTCTCAATCTCTCAGAACAGATTTGGAATGAAGAAAAGTATTAAAGGTAAAATAAACTCAATTTCTGCAAATTTATAACATATATATATATATACGTTAAAACAATCCCTGTAATTCACTCAGTGAGTAAAGGCCCTTGCTGCCAAGCCTCACAACCCGATTTTGATCCCTGGGACCCACATAGTAGAAGGAGAGAACCAACTCCAGCAAGTTGTCCTGTGACCTCCACATTCATGTCTTGGTAGGCATGCATGTACACACCATAAATAAATGTAGTTTATTTAAAAATTGCTTACATCCTTGCCTGTAGGAAGCTTCTCTTGCTACTAGCAGGTACAGTGCAGTCCTGCTAAGGGAAGGGCAGCACAGTGACCGCCGTCACTGTGGGGAACTAACCCCTTGGTGCACACCTTGGCACAGAGGTCAGTTGGTTACTTTCGTAACCCAACCTGAGAGGTACTTCCAACCCAGGTCCTTAGCCTGGGAAGTGGAACACTTCCTGTCTTGTTGTGCTTTCCCACATGCCCAAAGACTGCTGGCCTCTGGACAGGAATTTCAGGCTGATGGCTGATGGCCTATCTTCAACCTACACCCACTTACTGTCAGTTCCCCACAGTGTCCGCAGGCAGCTACTGTGCTCCCCCTTCCCTTAGCAGGAGTGTGCAATACCTGCTCGTAGCAAGAGAAGCTTCCTACATTTGCCAATTAAGGAAGGTCTTTCCCAAATATTATCATATTAAACTTTTTTACCCCTAACAAGGAGGTTTCATTCCTATCCCAGTCAGATTTCTGCCTGAGCTAAACTATACATTCCATGATTATACACCCATGTTGCTAAACCCACCGTACTTAAATAAGCAGCCACTGACACAGTTGATCACTTGCTCTTGGGTTTTAAATCACATTTCCTCTACCTTTCCCTTTTCTCCTTTGTCTCCTTAATTCCTGCCCTTGTCTGTGAACTCTCAAACCCAAACTCAGGCCTGGGTCCTTGCTCATTTCTTGATCACTCTAAAGGCTTAATCCTACATTAAAATGACTCTGGAAGCTTTATCTCTGTCAGACTCGGCCCTGAAACCCAGTGTCAAACACTCAACTGCAGAACCTATCCTTCCACTTGAATGTGCTGTCATCTCCAAGCCAACATGTACAAAAATAGTGTCTTAATTTCCCTCTTGTTCCACCTCTCAGTTGTGCAAGCCAAAATCTCTTAATGTTACCTCTGATGCATTTCTTTTATCCAACATCCCATCTATCAGGAAATTCTGTTGGATCTACCTTTAAAATATAATCAGAATTTGATGTCTTCCTTCTGCCTCCTTCGTTGCTACCCTGGTATAAGTCACTATCATCTCTTACATGGAGTCAGACAGAACCTTCCATGTAGATGGTTTCTGCTTCTAACCTTGGTATTCCTGGATCTACTCTCAATACGGCAAATAGAACTATCATTTAAAACCTTGGGCATTTCATGTTACTATTCTGTTCAAAACTCTGTGTTGGCCCATTTAACTTACAATAAATACAGTAGTCTGCAGGCCCTCCTGATCCTACCAACTTCCTCTACTTCCTAGATCACAGGGCTCACAAACTCCGGCCTTGCAGTTCCTGGCTTGGGACTGGCTGGCTTGCATCAATCATCACATGCTGGAATACTCCTCAGGGCTAACACTCTCACCTCTTACAATTCTGTTTAAGTTTCCTCTTCCCAATGAAGCTTGCCCTGACTACCAGTCACTTCTTCTGTCTAGATCATCTACCACCTTCTAACTCATAGCATACAGAAATTTCCTATTAGGTTTATTTAGATCCCCTCCATTAGAATTAGCTTCTACAACGGTGGAGATCTCTGATTTGCTCACTGATGGTTTCCAAACTGGCTGAAAATTGAGGAGCTAGAAGTTAGACATTGCTCAACGTCCTGAGTCAAAATGTGCCTGAGGCAACAAAATGAACTTCAAACAAAATTCAAGTTCTTGCCATGTAGTTTGTCTACCACGTGACCAGAAATTAGTGAATCATTCAAAGAATTCCAGGCTGAAAAAAAAAAAAAAAGAACAACAAAAGGATTCCTGCCACCAGTGCCTCAGACATCAGCTGTTAGGATCCACCCTTTCCTTCCTTCTCAGTTCAGGATTGCCCATTTCCTACAGAAGAACATTAAACTACTCACATTGATCTTTTAGACTTGCCATAACTGAACATAAAACCGTCTGCACCACAGCCAGTCTCTGCTTGACTTAGGCCATTGTTTCTTTTTTTAAATTTTATTATTTTTTATGTGTATGAGCGTACTGTCTGCATGCAGGTTTGTGCACCGGTGTCATGCAATGCCATGGAGGTCAGAAGAGGGTGTAGGATTTCCCTGGAACCGGAGTTAAAGATGGTTCTTAGCTGCCATGTTGGGTGTTGGAAATTGAACCCCAGTACTTTGCAAGAGCAGTAGGTGGTCTTAACCTCTGAGCCATCTCTCCAGCTCCTTCCCCATTGTTTCTATGTACAAATTTTGAATAGAAGTTGAATGCTTCTCAAAAACACCTTTAGAACATCCTTGTGCTAGGTGAGCGCATCAAGCTTAACAGTTCTATCCCAATGTCTCACCATAGGATTAACTTTTAGATGTTTGTTTCAGATGAATAGCCTGCCCCTGAAGATTGTCTGGCACCTCATAACTTAAATACTGTGGGTTTTTTTTTTCACCCTCTCATGGCCTTGTCTAAAGCTCCCCCCCCCTTTTTTTTAAGTTTGCTGAATTTTCCCAGTGCCACCTCTTCCTAAAATTCTTCCTGCCTTCCTTCTTGCCCTCCACTCACAACTAGCCCCCTTTTATCCCACAGACCCATTGCCCCACATTGAACCTGCACATGGTCAGCCATACCGGAATCCCGTTTGCCTGAGCCACAACTACTGTAAAAATAGGTAAGATACTTCAGGCAAAATTTTAATAGGGAGCACCATGACCAAGATAAACATTAAAATAGGATAACGTAACTAGGTAATTGGCACTAGCATTATCTAGTTGTATTTCTTGTGTAGGGCCCCGAGCTTTTGTCCAAAGCAGTTGGGCGTAATGCAGATTGGAAACAACAACAACAACAGAAGAAAGGACTGCATCAAAGAACTGACTGAAACAGTGAACTTCTGCTCAAAACAGTCAACTTCCTCATGGAGAATATTGAGAAAGACTGAGAAAGAGATGAAAAGCATGTTTGGCAGAATGCATGAGCTCTGGCGGGGTGGGGGAATGGGCAGGAACACGGGTCTAGATTTGTTAAAAAAATAAAAATAAATTAAAAAACAATAAGATAACGTTATTTTTTATAATACACCAAAATTGGAGCTGTACAGATGGCTCAGTGATCATAACCAGAGTTTGACTCCCAGCACCCATGTCCAGTGGCTCACCACCACCTGTAACTCCACTTCCAGAGGATCAACCCCAACTTCTAGCTTCTTCCAGCACCCACCGCGTATGTGCACACACTCAGGCAGGCACACATATACAAATAAAAGTGAGATCTTTAAAAATCTTTAACTTTGCCGGGCGTGGTGGCGCACACCTTTTTTTTTTTTTTAATAATTTTATTTATTTCTGTATGTGTATCAATGTACTGTCTGCATGCAGGTTTGTGCACCCGTGTCGTGCAATGCCGCAGAGGTCAGAAGAGGGTCTGGTTCTTGGCCACCATGTGGGTGCTGGGTATTGAACCCGGGTCCTCTGTAAGAGCGGTCGGCGCTCTTAACCGCTAGGCCATCTCTCCAGCCCCTGCTCACGCCTTTAATCCTAGCACTTGGGAGGCAGAGGCAGGCGGATCTTTGTGAGTTCAAGGCCAGCCTGGTCTACAGAGTGAGTTCCAGGACAGCTGGGGCTACAGGGAGACCCTGTCTCGAAAAGACCAAAAAAAAAAAGAAAAAAAAAAACTATAACCTTTAAAAAAGTTAAAAACTAAAATCCTAAAACTAATGCAAAACCCCACGCCTAGCAAAGTATAGAGCTCTTGGCATTCCTGCTTCTGCTGGGGATTGAGGAGCATCACCTTTGACCCCCGCAAGGCCTGAGCTGGGGAGCTGGGAATTCAGGATTCCATGCTTTTGCAAAAGGCAAGGGTACAGAGGGTGCTGGCATGCCCGTGTGTGCAGGAGTGTGTTACACAAGCTTACACGCACAATTCTGGTCTGTCTCCTCTTTGTAAGATGTGGCTGAGATCCGGGCAGAGGTCAGACCTTGAACTTTGGGCTGGCCCACAGGACACCTGGGGGGGTACGGTGCAGGTGAAGATAAAGACAGCCTCTCACGCAACGCTGGTAGGGAATTCCAGTCCCAGACTTCCGCAGCTGCTCCCTAGGAGGCCACGGAACCAGCAGCTACGTCACCAGACGCCCCCAAGTCAGAGCCCGACCCTTCCGCCCCAGCCACTACAGCAGAGCAGCAGTCAGGCCAGGGCCCTGTAGGGCAGGGGACAAGCGGCGTACCTATGCCCCGCCTCTCTCAGGCTCACCAATGGCCGTGCGCTGCGAGCCTGAGCCCCGCCCCCTCATGCCTCCTTGGGTCCGCGGCCCCGCCTCGGCCGGTCATAATTAGGCAGCGGGCTGGGACTGCCGCGTCAGCGCGCCGCGCGGACCAATCGCGGGCGCTCCTGGGAGGCCGCGTCACAGGCCGAGCAGCCAAACAGAAAAGTTTAATAAACAGCGGACGGAGGGCCGGTGGCGGCGGCTGGCCGGGAGCGAGAGAGGGGTTCGGTGGCCTCACCTGTCCCCACTCAGCGGCGGGGAGAGGCGGCAGCGGCGGCGGCGGCGACAGCGCGTCCGGCGGAGAGGGCCGCCGCCAGGTGAGGAGCGCGGCTGGCGCCGGGCGCGGCCTCCCCCAGGCCGGGAGCCGGAAGCGGCGGGCGGCGCAGCAGGTGGCCGCGCGGGGGCGACCGGAGGGCGCGGGCTTGGGCTCCTCGGGCGCGCGCCGGGCTCGCTGGCCGGGGTAGGCGCGCCGGGACCGGGTTCTGAGCCGCCGCCCTGCGCCGGGCGCCCTCCGGTGTCCCTTTGCCCTGCCGAGGCTCGCGACGCCTGCTCGCCAGTGGGGTCGCCAGGGTTCCGCCTCCTCCGCGCCTTCAAGTTTCTCTCTGTTGCTGTGTAAACAAGCGGCGGCGAGTATTACGTTTGAAGTCACTTTAACTTTACCAAAGCGCTGTGATTTCGCGTCACCACACCGAGTTGTCACCGCGGTGCGGGAGCTGGGGCCTTGGGGTCACCTCCAGGCCGAGTGTAAGCAGCTCAGTAGACAACACCCGGAAAACGGGATCAAAAGCCAGTTTAAAACCAGATTCGAAATTTGGATTTTTTGCCCCTAGTGTAAAATGACTTAAGGTTTTGAGATGAATTATGCAGTAATTTTGTCACCGACTTAATGGCACTTGCTGGTTTATATGAAGTCCCCGGGCCTTTAAGGAAAATATTTTACGAAACATGTACATTAAAATGCACAAAATAGGTTGTCTTAGTTTTCTTTTAGATTTAAAAGTGTATTTTAGCGGCAGGAGCCACAGATAGGAAAATTGTATTGTTTTGACTGCAACCATACTTTTCTTGTGTTAATCTCTAAACTTTACGTTTTAAATCTGTGCAGTTTATGTCAGTTGTGTTCCTTACAAGTTACCTAAATAACGTTTACATAACACTATATAGTATAAAGATAAAATATAATAAAAATGCGTGACTCCTCCCCACCCCCCAACAAAGAACTAGAACTTTACCAGACTTTGCCTGTTTTTTGTTTTTTTTTTTTTTTTCCTGGCTTAACCTTTTTTACTTTTTCATTGAGGTCAACATGCTAGTCCTCTGGATTTCATTGAGGTCAACATGCTAGTCCTCTGGATTTTCTATTTATCATTTTTAAATTAGTAAATCACATTTATCTCTGCAAACATTGTGATTTTAGGTTCCTTTCCCCTTGAACTTTGAACAATATATGGTTGTATGTAGTTCATTTGTTTTGTTGCTTTTTGATATAGTGTTGATCTTCCCTAGCCCCCTAGTGTGTTGTGGTAGTGTTTCTGTTTTGTTTTTAGCAAGTGTACACTCTATGAATATTTTTTTTCTTCCAGCTGCAGTTGCACAAATGGAGGCATCTCTAAAGTAAATAAAGTTCTTTTTCTTTGCAGGGGAAACTTTTAGGTAATCAGGAGTGAAATAGATTGACGTACTAAAAATGAATGAAAGCATTACGGTTTCTGTTTAAACTGGAAGATTCATTGTCCTAGTGATTGGTTTCTGGTTGCTGAACTTTTTGCATGAGAAAGTAAGATTCCAGCTAATATCAACATACAGAATCCCTTTTTTCAAATCAGTTGTAAAGTCTGGCACAATTGGTACCCTTTTCATTGCAAAAATAGAAAAAAACACTTGTTTTGTAAAATCATCCTTTCTGTTGTTGTTCCCCCTTCCTACCCTCCTTGCAATCTCTGGTAAATTACTTAAGAATCTTCCTTGTCTTAGCATGGTCTTGCAAAAGTTTGTTATAAGCTTCCCCTGCCTAGTTTGCACAGAATTTAGTTCCAGGAAGCATCTGTCAAGTGGTAGAGCCTTTAGGGGAAGCCTTTGGACTTAAGTATTACTCTGCAGTTTTGGAGATTATGTGGGTGTGTGGTAGGTATTTCAGGATTCGTCAACCACACATTCAGGGATTTTTTTTTTTTTTTTAGGTTTGAGAATGTCACCTAGTGTGCTTACAGACAAATTACAGAATAACATTAACTTAATTTCCTGAAGATGGGGTGTGTGTTGAATATGATTAAGTATCACTTTTTTTTTTCTTTTTGGTATTTTCGAGACAGGGTTTCCCTGTAGCCCCAGCTGTCCTGGAACTCGCTCTGTAGACCAGGCTGGCCTTGAACTCACAAAGATCCGCCTGCCTCTGCCTCCTGAGTGCTAGGATTAAAGGCGTGCACCACCACGCCCGGCTTACTTTGAATAACTTTGTTGAAGGTGAAGTTTGCAGATGTTTTGTTTTTATAGAACCCTGCTTTAAGAACTTATTTTTATTTTTGCATTTCATTATAAGGGCAGTGGCAGAATATATGAGAATCAGCCCCCAACCACACATAAACACACAGAGAATGACTAGGAAGAAAAACCACTAGGTAAAACCACAGGCAATTATTGTTACCATTTGTGAGGCATACCCTTGTTCTCTTATTTCATGTATCTTAAATTGTTGGAGGTTTCTTTAGGATTTGGTCTTCATACAGTTGCTGAGTCAAATCTTTTGAACATTTTAAGTCTTTTCATAAGCATTACCAAATGTCTTTAAAAGTTTGTCTCTAGTGATTGTGTGTGTGTGTGTGTGTGTGTGTGTGTGTGTGTGTGTGTGTGTGTTTGCACCAGCTACTCCAGAGGTTGAGGCAGGAGGATTATTTGAGCCTAGGGGTTCCTGGAGCACTATATGGTGTTAGGTTGGCTCCATAGTCAAAGGTGATGTCTCAGCTTCTGTGTTTTACATATGTGGTTAATAGTAAGATCTGGGCTTAAATAGTTTGAGCAGCATTATAAAGTTTGATTCAAAATATGAGAATAAATTGAACAAATATCCTATATATCTTTTCTTTGCATAAGATTTGTGGATACTAAACATGTTCTAGTCCTTTCCCCATTTTTGCATGGTGTTTTATATTCGTGAAAATTTTTTAACACACACATATATATATATATATATATATATACACATACATATTTGTTTTAGCACATAGCAACCAAATGCAATGTATTACATTTTTCCTTGTTCTTCATTTTCCTTTTACTTGCTGAGTAGGCCTTCCTCCTTTTCTTCTTTTCCTTCTTCCCATGCTTCCTTCCTTAAATTTTAAAAATATCTTGGTTAATATTCTGTTTTGTGAAAACATAAATTGTGTGTCTGCATGTGCACACACATATGTGCAGGTGCTCACAGAGGCTGGAAGGAAGGCATTGGGTCCCTTGGAGCTGGAGTTACAGGATATTGTGAACACTCAGGTTTTCTGGAAGAGGAGTATGTGCTCTAGTTTTCACCGCGCCCCGTGCACTCCCCCCCGACATTTATTATGATGTGTGTATTTGATGTGGGTGGTAGGTACATGCATTCATGCCATACTGTGTGATGGGGCCAGAGGACAGCTTTGTGAAGTCAGTTCTCTCCTACCATGTGGGTTCTGGGGATGGAACTCGGGCCACCAAACACTATGCACTGAACCATCTATCTAGCCTGGTATTTTGTTTTTTTGTGACCTCTAGAACTCTGTTTTATATTATAAAAGAATTCTACCGGGGCTGGAGAGATGGCCTAGCGGTTAAGAGCACCGACTGCTCTTGCAGAGGACCCGGGTTCGATTCCCAGCACCCACATGGCACCTAAGAACCGTCTGTAACTCCAATTCCAGGAGAACTCCAGTTCCAGGGGAATCCAAGACCCTCTTCTGACCTCCACGGCATTGCACGACACAGGTGCACAAACCTACATGCAGACAGTACATTCATACACATACAAAAAATAAATAAATAAAATTTAAAAAATAAAAAAATAAAAGTATTCTACCTAGACAACTTTTTAGTTCTTTTAAAAATAGTTTTTATCTTTATTTTCCTTTTGTCTTGTTTTGAGACAGGGTCTCACTGTGTATCTCTGGCTGGCCTGGAACTTGCTAAGTAAACCTGACCAGCCTCAAACTCAAGAGATCCACCTGCCTCTACATCCTTAGTGCTGGGATTAAAGGTGTGTACCATCACCCCCAGCCCTTTTTATTATTTTTGGTCACTGTGAGTTCAAGGCCAGCCTGGTCTACATAGTGAGTTCCAGGACAGATGGGCCTACGGGGAGGCCCTGTCTCAAAAAGACTAAATAAATAAATAAATAAATAAATAAATAAATAAATGTACTAGTATGTATGTATTTTGAATAAATAAATGAATGAATGAATGTGCTAGTATGTATGTGAGTATTGCATATAAATACATTTGCTACCTAGAGACCAGAGTCATTGGATCCCCCTGGAAGTGGGATTCCAGGCAGATGTGTTTTATCTAAAATGGGACCAGAACTGGAATGTACAACAGCAACACACTCTCTTAACTGCTGTGTCATCTAATGGAGTATATTTTGCCATACATGTAAAATGAAATAACTTAATGATTAATCATTTATTATAGTGCTGGTTTATTTTTTATGTGTATTAGTGTTTTGACTGTAAGTGTGCCACATGTGTGCAGTGCCATTGGAGGCCAGAAGAGGGTGTCTGTTCCCCTGGAGACTGGAGTTAAGATAGCTGTTAGTTGCCATGTGAGTGTTGGGGACCAAATTGTGGTTCTCTGCAGGAGCAGCCAGAGCTTTTAACCACCGAATCATCTCGTCAGTCCTAGTTATAATTCTGTCAAACAAAACCCTGGGCCCAAGTCTGGTGACTCAAGTTCATCCTCAGATCCCATGTAAGATGGAAGGAAAGAACTGATACAAAAGAGTTGCCCTCTGACCTCCAACTAGAAAGCACACTCCACCACTATCATGTCATGCTGGGGTGTGCAGGCAGGCACACAGAGTCATTCATTCATTAATACAGATTTAAAAATTAACAAAATCCTGTGTTGCTCTGTAATAAAACTTTTATTTACATGCTAAAATGCATATATGCTTGATTCCGTTTTGATTATTCAATACCGGTGGTTCAGTACTAATATTCCCCCTTACTCCAAACGGGGTTGCTGTGTCTTAGACCCAGGGCCTGATTCATACTGTACTGTGGCCTGCACTGAGCCCTGTTACATCTGTGTTTAGAGAGTTCCTGCACTTGCATATCCTTTCAACGCTCAGCAGAGCTGATCCGTGCCAGGCATCTGGCTGAATGCTGAGTATACAGCTATGAACAAGACGACCTGGTCCTTGCTTTCATGGAATTTATACTATTAGGAAAGATAGGCAGTTAAGCAACAGGTGGGAACTTTCAGATTTAAAAGTGCTTGGACATAAAGAAAAGGAAGGTGCTAATTGGATTCTTTTGAGTATGTATCTCCAAAGAGGTAACAGCCAATTAATTGGTAGTACCAACATGGGTTTGGTAGTTTCTTTGGCTTTACCAATCTGGCGGAACTCCTCTCCTGTCCCCCTACCCCCCAACCCCTTTATGAGACATGGCTCCTGCCAGCTTCTTGAGTGCTAGGATTACCAGTCTGTGCCAGTGTGGCCAGCAGAGACTTTTGCTACTTTCTTGTCCTCTACCTGGGTTACCTCCCCAAAGTTGTCCTGTGGTTTTGGTCTCAAACCAAGGAGGTGGAGGAATCAATCACCAAGGAGTAGGGAATGGCTAGTGCAAAGGGTAAAGTGTTTGGCTTACCTTGGGGTATGAGGGAAGATTGGTATGTCTGGGTCCTATTGAACAAGGGGAACAGGACAAGCTGGATTCTCAGTGTAGAGATCTCTGTTAACTCCAAGAGCAGGCTGCTGCACCTCTCTAGTACCTTCTGCCTAGTTTGTTCAGCTCCTACAAATCTTTTTGGTTTTGGCCCCTAGTCCTTCTCTTCAGTATTTATAACACATTGTAAGTTTTTTCTACTTAAGACTCGTGCTTTTTCAAAGATAGCTTCATTGTGATTTTGCTGAGAATTCTTTCCTATTGCTGTGAAATAGGCCAGATCTCCCTGCTGGAGGTGTAGCTTATTCAGAGTGGGCATTTCTTTTGTAAGCAGTTACCAACTGCAATCCGTTAACCGGGCATGATTTTAGTGTCTTGTTTCTTCTACCAGCATTGTATTTGACATTATGGTGCCTCCCAATCACTCTGGCTCTTAAAAGAGTTAAAATCGGGGGCTGGAGAGATAGCCTAGCGGTTGAGAGCACCGACTGCTCTTGCAGAGGACCCGGGTTCGATCCCCAGCACCCACATGGCGGCTGAGAACCATCTGTAACTCCAATTCCAGGAGAACTCCAGTTCCAGGGGAATCCGAGACCCTCTTCTGACCGCCGCGGCATTGCACGACACGGGTGCACAGACCTACATGCAGACAGTACATTCATACACATTCAAAAATAAATAAAATAAAATAAAAATTAAAAAAAAGTTAAAATCGCCAGGTGTGGCAGTGCACCCCTTCAATCCCAGCACTCAGGAGGCAGAGGCAGGCGGGAGGATCTCTGAATTCAAGGTCAACCTGGTCTACATAGTGAATTCCAGGCCAACTGAGGCTGTATGGAGACCCTGTCTCAAAAAGATTTAAAAAAAAAAAAAAAAAGTTAAAATTATAACTGAAATTCCTCGTTTGTTATATAGTCACATTTCAGGTGAGATGGTGGGTGCTTTGCAGCAATAAATTAATTAAAAAATTAACCTTAATTAGCACTCATGTGGATAATGGCCACTGCTTTAAGTTAAAATAACCATGCCTAGTTATTGAAATATGCCAACTCAGAATTGAAATACAAACTTGACATTTAGTCTAAAACAAGAATGAAAATACCTCATTAAAAAAAAATAATGTGTATTTAAGTAATAGTATATTTTGCATATATTTAGTTAAGTAAAATATATCATTTCAACTTTTATATCCATTTAGTACTGTGACTAGAAGTTGAAAATCCATATGCTCTAGTTATTTCTAATTGAGCTGTTCTGACTCCAGTTTCTAATGAGGTAGAGAATATTCATTTTGTTAACGTGGCATTCACAACAGGCAGTGGTGCTTGCATTGTGTTCAGATGTGAGGCAGTAAAAAGACTGTTAACTTTAACAATTGGCATTAAAAAAAAGATTTATTTTCTTTTTAAATATGTTTATGTATGCATGCCTGCTCGTGTGTTCAGGTTTGTGCAAATGAGAATGGTGGTGCCCGAGGAGTTCAAAAGAGGATTTCCTGGAGTTACAGGTGATTGTGAGCCTGTCAGTATGGGTCCTGAGAATAAAACTGGGTCTTCAAGGACTGCAAGTGTGACAAGAGACACTTATCTATCAATTTGTACTTTTTGAAATTGTGAGCTAACTTTGTTTGCAAGAGTGGTTTTTTAAAATCCTCAAGAAAGTAGCCTTCTTGATGATAGCCATCTAAAAAATTAATCTTTATCTTTTAATCCATTTATTTATTTCTGGTTTAGGCAGCTCAGGAAACAGCGAAATAAAAATCTACCAATCTGCAATTGATTTTTCTGTGTCTAGCAGTTTCACTTAAAGTCCATGGTATATTTATTTTGCCTATGTTCTTGTTAAGCAATTTGCTTCCCTATAGTACATCTTAATGCTTGAGGATTATGAATACTTTTCCATTTGCTTACACATTTATCTTATTATTTGATCCTTTCTAATTTTTATTTATTGATGATCTTGTTTAATCCCTAAAACAAAGCATTTTACTGTCTGTTAAGAATCTCTTCTTATTAACTTGGTTTGTGGCTTCCTACCTGTATGTTGCCTTAATTTTCTTAATGTTTTCAACATGTGGCAGAATGGGCCATGACCAGCCTCTGAGTTTATACACCTTGTGCTCTTCACCATCCCCAGTAAGTTAGAAGATAAACCCAAATCAAGAGTTACAAACTCGGGGCTAAAGAGATAGCTCAGCGGTCAACTGCTCTTGCAGAGGACCCGGGTTCAATTCACAGCACCCACATGGCGGCTAAGAACCGTCTTTAACTCCAGTTCCAGGGGAATTCGATAACCCCCCTCTGACCTCCGAGGCATTGCACTACACAGGTGCACCAACCTACATGCAGACAGTACACTCATACACATAAAAAAAAAAATAAAATAAAAAACAACAACAAAAAAAAGTTACAAACTCGGGCACATCCCTCACTGTTGTACTTGCCAGGGCAATACTTTAAAAAAAACCTGTTTTCATTATAACTTTAGTAGATTACAGGTGCTCTCTCATTCAGCATGCTATGCTGAAGTCAGTGTGGTCCTTTCATTGGTGATTTCATACACTACCAGTTCTGTCCAGGGAAAATGCCAGGATGGATTGCTTTTGAAGAAAGAGTAGTTTGCACTATTTTTAGTTTTTAGTGTTCCCTCCCCACCCCTACCCCTTTTGTTGTTGCTGAGACAGGGTGTCATTTAGCCCAGGCAGCCCTCAAACTTGACTGTGTATTATTAATCAAGGATGGCCTTTAACTTCTGATCTTCCTACTTTCATCTTTTTTTTTTTCTTCTAATGTGTATGAGTGTATTGCCTATATGTATGCAAGTATATCTAGATTCCCCTGGAGCTAGAGTTAGGGACAGTTGTTAGCCACCAACGTGGGTTCTAGGAACCCATCCTGGGTCCTCTGCAAGAACTCTTAACCATTGAATGCTCTTAATCATTGAGCCATCTCTCCAGCCCCCTGCTTTCCACCTTCAGAGTGCTGGGATTATGTGTGTGCACTACCGTGCCTGGTTTATGTGGTGCTGAGGGTCACACCCAGGGCTTTGTACAAATTGGGCAGATGCACAGCTGAGCCACATCCCCAGCCCTGTACAGCAGCTTTCATCTGACCAAGTTTTCAGTGGTTTATTGTCTTGTAAATGGATTTTGAGCCAGTAAGGTTTGAGGAAACTTGGGCTACCACAAAGAATGTGTAAACTGTCCTTTGAATACTTGTTCAAAAATGTTGTTGTCATATGCAGTTGTGGGAGTCTGGGAGTTTGTGTAGGTTCCTTGTTTATATGATGCAATACTGTTTTCATATAGTCTAGGTTATATGAGTCCTGATACTGCTTCCTTGTACTTATTTTCTTCTGTTGAATTAATAGAATAAAATACCTTAATTTTAACCCATGTGCTAAATGATGATTATCACCTCAAAGTTCTTAGAGATCTTTTAACCACAGGGAGTTGGTAAATACACATCTTCCATCTTTTCCTTTTGTTTTGTCTTTTTGAGACAGGATCTTGCTATGTAGCCAAGGCTTGGCCTCAAGACTTGTGGCAGTCCAGCCTCAGCCTCCCTGGTGCTGGGGTTACAGGGCAGCACAACCACACTTGGCTCACATCTCCCTCCTTTTGTCTTGGTTGTAGGCAATAGTGTTAGTATTATAATAGTGTATGATTACTGTCTATCCCTTGCAAATAGTTCACTTTGAAGTGAAAGTTGACCCCAGAACAGCGGTTTCCTTGGTGTCCATAATTGTCTAATTCTGTGCTTATCAAATTAAAAAGCTCTTAATTACATTTTCATTTATTTTGTGTGCAAGTATGTGCCTGCATCATGGTGTGCTTATGGAGGCATAGAACAACCTGTAAGAGTTCTTTACTTCTACCCTGTGGGTCTTAGGGATCACATTCAGGTGATCAGTCTTCGAGGCAAGTGGCTTTACCTATGAGCCATCCTAGTTATGCTTGTCAGATTTTAAGATGAAAGTGTTAGCCATTTCTTTTTCATTAATATCAGTTTTGGTTGTCTGTAGTCTACTTCCTCAAGTCTGCACTGTAAATTATATGATGTCTTCTTCTGGTTGTTGTTTGTCTCTTCTCTTCCAGTGTTGTTTTGCAGGACTATCACACACTGGGAAGAAAACCTGAATTTGACTCCTGAAGTAGTAGGCATTCAAAGCAAAGAGTTGTTGCAAAGGATCTTGGGACTGGGTCTCTCTGAATTGGCTCTTTCAGTTTGTCCACTTAAAGGACACAATAGATTATGCAGCTGTTTGGGCTTCAACGGGGTATTGCTCCATATTCATGTCTAGTTGCAATTATGTGAATTTTCAGTTTGTTACAAAGACTTCTGTTTGTATTCAAAACAGTTCTGCTGGCTTCATGGTTCCAACATAATGAATTTTCTCCAAAAGAAAAAAAATTGTTGCAAGATTTTGAACTTTGAAACCATAAATTTAAAAAATCTTTAATATATAAATTTACTGAAAACATTTTAAAAGTCACTGTAATAGTGGGCTGGTGGTGCACAATTGCAATCCCAGCATTCAGGAGGTGGAAGGCAGGAGGAAGAAAAATTCAAGGCCAACCTGGGCTACATGAGACTTGTGTCTCAAAAAACAAACAAGAGCTCATTCTAAATTGCATTAATTTTACTTTTTTTTTCTAGTTATAGTTAAAGTATTAGTGAAAGTGAAAATTATACTTTACTAATCATCTTAAATGCTACTCACTCAATTAGGTAATGATTGATGGTTTATTCTGACTAAGCTGCTAAAACAAACAGTTCTAATTAAAGCATAAGGTATACCAAACCTAGTCAGGTATAAAGGGACAGCAGGACTTTTTTCATTAAAAGTCAGAGTGTCTCTGTGGTGTCTCTGGAGTCTAGTAAAAATGTCATTGCATCTAGCTTATTGAGTGGTTTAGGAGGAATATCCTTTTCATCTGCTTAGTAGAATACCAGTGCCTCTTCGAAGCAGGTAGTAAGTTTCCTTCTTTAAAAAGAAGAGGGTTAGAAAATGATAAATCTTCTAGCCAAGCTTGGTATTCATACTTGTAGTCCCAACACTTGGGAATCTGAGGCCAGAAGATATTGGAGATTTTGAGGCCAATCTGTGTAAGTGAGACCAATCTAGGCTACAGAGTGAGACTGTTCGACTGTTTCAAACAAACAAAAAATTAAAACAGCACTGAAAAACTATGAAAAAAAATGTTAACTTTCCTAAAGTTTCTAGCTGGGGCTCATGGTAAAATGTTTGCCTGATATAGTTAGATTCCTCAGTACTGTGAAATTAACTTTAAAATGTGCATTAGAAAAATTGTCTTGGGTCTTTGGCAATGGATAAGCATTAATCTTAGCAAACAATATGTCAGACCTAGCAAACAATATGTCAGACCTGTTAAGTTTGTTGATAGAAAAATATATCCTTCAGTTTTAAATGGAAATATCAATGCTTGGTTCACTGAGAATTTTACTGTGCTCTGATAGCAGAGTAGGTAGTTTACAAGTGAATCTTTGGCCTTTAAAAAAGTGCTGTTTTTCTCTTTAAGTTAATGGTCCTTTCTTTCAGTCTTAGAATACATACTGTTTTGTTCCTCTTAGCAAAATTTTATAATGGATTTGGTGTAGACATTTAAAAATTCTCAGAATATAAACTCCATCTGTTTTTAAAGCATAACTTCATCTTCATGGCTTTGTAAAAATATCAAGTGGTTTGTGTTAAAAGCATGTATCGTAAACAGTCCTCTGAACTTCAAATGAAAGTTTCTTCTGTGAAATACTCATTGTACTTTTCACCTAGACAAAAGAGAAAGCAAATATCTTATGATGGGAAAACTAAAATGTTTCACTGTTTCTTTAAGAAACCAGCTTATCCAGGGGTTTAGTGTGTTTAACCTAACCTGCTAGCGAGGAAAAGTTCTTTAAAATAATGGATATTAGTTGTATCCAATCACAGTTATCAGTCTCACTAACAGGGAGGAGATTTGACTCTTCGACCACTAGAATTGCAGAAGGTGGAGCTTGGTATTCAGGTTTGGTTGCTTTGGAGTACAGCTTCAAGTGAAGTTAATCTGAGGTGAAGCAAACAGAAAATTGTGGAGGTTTTGTTGGTAGGATTTTTGTTCTAATCTTTTAATGATCCTGTATTTTGTACTTTTGCTCCTTTATGCTTTTGTATATTCTAGGCTTTGTCATCGTTTCTATTTTCTGATGTAAACTGAACATTAAAATTAAGCAGGGAAGCAGAACAAAAGGGCTGTTTGAACAGGAAATAGGTGTTCAGAGAATCAAACTTGACTTTCTTTTTTATTTTTAGTTTTAGAATGTGAGTGCCATTAAAAAACATCTTTGACTCCAAGTCATTCCCAGTAACAGGCTTTTCTCTGGGCAGGTTGGGTGTCGAAGCAGTCATTTATCAGTTTTTACAGATGACATCGTGACGGGGTCTATTTGTCATTTTCCTTAAATCTAAGCTTTTAAGTTGCTAAAAAAAGATTGAGAAATGTGGTGGGTTTAGTTTTTTTTTAAATATTGAAATGCCAACTGTTTGATTTTGGTTTTTGTTTGTACTCCTAGTGTACCACCCCCTTTATTTTAAATTTAGCAATAGGTTGATATTTTAAATATCTCACAATTTTAGCTTTGTGAAAAGGTCATTGATAAGATTACATATAACAAAATAAAACTGCCTTCTTTAGACTTCATTTCTTTGAAAGGTGAAAATAGTGATTAACATCCTTTTAAAACAGAAAATGAATACATTTATATTTTTAACAGCTGTAGGTGGGCTACCAAAACTTGAAAAAAGTGTCTGTGAATCTCTTTATTTCTTAATTGGGAATATGCCTTGGTATCTTTTTTTTTTTTTTTTTTTTTTTTCTGAGACCATTTTCTTTATGCTATGTCCTTTGCTCTCTGAAATCAAGATATAAAAGTTCATTTTTAATAAGAACCAGTGCAAGTGCCAGCCAGCTCCAGCTAGTGTGTGTGTTTGCTCTGTTGCTTATTCTGAATCCATTTAAAACCAAGGCTTTTCTGCCGTATCTGTTGCTGAAACAATACTGTACTACAATAGGAATTGTATGCCACAGTACTGCCTTGCCTGCCTCATTTTCTGATTTTCTATAGCTTGTGTTCCTGAATTTTCCAGTAGTTTTAAGTGCAACTTCTTTTTTCACTAGACACTCTTGTATAAGCTGTCAGTTCTGGTAGCCAACCATATAGACCTCTCAAGTTGGCGTGTGTGGTCATCTAGTCTTTTGTCTTTTAGATGCTTTTAGTGTTCTGAATTTTCATTATTTCAAATGGTGTTCCAATAAACATATTTCTGTATGAAAATACTTTTTTTATACAAAATATTTGTTTCTTCAGGAAGAACAATCTCCTGGAGTGTGCTTACCTAGATAGATGAAAAGATGTTCACACTCACTGGCCAAATTGCTTTCCAAAAAGGTTTTTACTCGGCTTATATTGCCGCCCAGAGGACATCTTCAGAATTCCTTGATGAGTAGGCCCTTAATTTTCTATTACACTGTACCTCCAGAGCTCTGAGTTGTTGGCTAGTTTTTGTCGAAACAAAGTATTTAAACTCCATTTTCCAATATACAAATGGCTCTAATTCCATTTTTCTATATATTAAAATTAGCTGAAGGAAATTGGGAATGTTTTTTACTACCCTAGTGAGCAGTTGTGTATCTTCATTGGCTGTTTTATTATGTGTATTGCTCTCAGCATGTACAAGGCTTAATATTTCACAGTGGCTTTGTTGATGCCAGCTCTCCTTAGCATATGCTGCCTCTTTAAACATATACCAAAAGGAACATTTTCTTCTGTCTTCTAAGAAAATGTATCAGGAACATCTTTAGAGAGAGTCCTGAAGGAGAGAAGTTACCATTACCTGTCTCTGAACATGTAATAAATAGCCTTTGTCACTGCATTTCTGCATTTTGAGTTGTTGCTAATACACTTTAGAAGCAAAATTTATTTAGTTCTAGCTTTCAAAATATGTCACCACCTCTTTGGTATTTCATAGATTTTCGGTTAAAGCTAAAAAGATAACTGTACATACACACAGCAGTGCCAGACACATTGCTTCTTTAAGGGCAGGCTTTGTTTGGTAAAGAGTGCTGATTGGGTACTCTCAGGATCTGGTTGGTTAGGTAGAATAGGCTGTAACTGGTTTATGAGCTTGGGGACTAATTTTAGGGAACAAATTTTAAAAGTTGTTTTAAAGCAAAATTCAAAACAAAAACATCATTTAATAGTGATATAAGCATAGGCTGCACTATTATTCATGTCAACAGTTAAGCATGCATGATCTTAAACTACTCCAACTAATTTTGCATTGTAAATTAACTTATTTTCTGTAAACTTTTCTTTGAATTTACTCATGACTTAGAATCACTGTTTTCACAGCAGATATTGGTATGCTTGTCATGTTCACTTCCAAGAAAAGGGTGTGTGTCTGTGTGTGTTGTTTAATGTCCATTTTTTTGTTATGGATGATGAACTTGTCCAGATACTTTGATTTTTCCTCATGTTTCAAGGAGAAGAGAAAAACTTTAGCTTTCATATTTGTATTATATTTCCCTTACTCTGAATTAGAGGAAATATATTTGATTGTCTTAACAAAATTTAACATTACTACATCAAGTAGAGATGAAGATAATTATAGATATATAATAATAATTTTAGTAAAAGTCATTTAAGGTTTGGCTGTTGATTATATTTTAATATGAACTCCAGGTGAAGAGTTTACCTATTCTTGTGCTTCAGGGAACACTAAAACTTTGAGAAATGATTATCTTTAATGGTTTCTCTACTGCGTATCTACTCTATTGGTGTCTGGTTGACAAGCAGGGATATGTCCTCGTAGTTCATTGGTTTCAGGGGAAGAGTAAAAGTCAGTTTTTTTTACACAATGAAGAGAATTCTTAAATTGACCTAGATGTTGAGAAAAGATAGGAAAAGTAGTAGTTGTATTTTATTCTTTTAGGATGGAGGAAAAAAATAAGGGCATATGAAATGCAATCAAATCTTTACTGTTAGGTATCAGGGGAATATAATGAATTTTTTTTCCTCATAAGGAAAAAATATTTTGGGATAAATTTATAAACCTTGAGGTAAACTAGAACAATATTATTATTTATGAGGTTTCTTTGTTCCGTATAATAGATGGGCTTTATAGTTTTGAAATGTTTGGCTGCCTTGTGAAAGTAGGTGTTTTAGGAGGTAAGTTTTTTTTGTTGATAACATAAGAAGTTCTTATGTTTGAGCTGATGTCTGAATCTATTTGATGAATTTGGTTTTCTTTGTTTGGACATGGCTATAATTGACTTGAACAGTTAATGGGTAATGGTGTTTTGCTAGAAGAGAGCAAATCCATCTTTTCTCTTTTCTACATTTTCCCCTACTCTGTGGAAGTTCCTAGGTTTCTTTACCCCTCAGGATTTTTTACTTATACTTAATTCCTCAGTAACATTTAGTGTTCTTTTGACAACTTATAAAAACTTCCTGAGTTGAGTTTTATGACATACCATGCTTCCTATCTGTGAACTTTGTATCCTTGCAAATGTTTCTTTTTACCATTAAGTAATGGAGTTTTTAGAGGCTTCTTGACAATTTGCTCATTCTACACTTCTGTGGATAATCTCCAGTTCCATGTCTTTTTATTTTTTTTAATTTTATTTATTTATTTTGTATGTGTATGAATGTACTGTCTGCATGTAGGTTTGTGCACCCGTGTCGCGCAATGCTGCGGAGGTCAGAAGAGGGTCTAGGATTCCCCTGGAACTGGAGTTCTCCTAGAATTGGAGTTACAGACGGTTCTCAGCCGCCATGGGGGTGCTGGGGATTGAACCCAGGTCCTCTGCAAGAGCGGTCGGCGCTCTTAACCGCTAGGCCGTCTCTCCAGCCCCCCATGTCTTTTATATTACTGGTTTTAGTCTTAACTGTGGTGATGGGGTCGGGGGAGATGGGGATGGGGTGGGGTGGGGGTGGCTTGACTCATTCTGTTCATTCCAGAACCTAGTTATCATTCTGATAATTTTCTCTGTTACTCCAATTAGCCATAGTCTTAACTGTAAACTGAGCTATCTTTAGAATCTGTCCACTTCTTTTCCTCACATTAGCACAGACTACACAGATTTCTTGCTTGGATTATTAAAATAGCTACCTAACTGATCTCTACTCCCATTTTGGGGCAAGTAAATGCACTGTTTACTGTGCAGTCTACCTAGGGATTCCTTTTTGCCTTTTGAACTTTAACATAGCAAACTAGGATGAATAGTAAGTAATGTCAGGTAATTCTAGGTTCAACCCTCTGGGAGTCCCTAAATAACTTAAAAGGCTATGGGACATCTAAAAGGCTTGTCCAAAATTGCCTTAGTTGGAGAATAGCTAACAGTGGAATTGAGAACAAAGTTTTTTCCCACCACTGAACTGTGGTTTGTCTTCTCTGCTTTTGTTCATTTTGAGATAGGGTCTCACCATAACCAGGTTAGCTTCAAACTTGGAACTGTCCTCCTGTGTCAGCCTCCCCAGTGCTTGGGGTTACAGGCATGAGACACCTACCTGGCTGAGCTCTTGTCTTTCTTTTTTTTTTTATTTTTATTTTTATTGAGCACATTTCCTACAACATTTCTTAATCAAATTTAGACTCATTCCCCCATCCATGCCCACCCCTCAAGCCCCCCCCCGCCCCGCTCCCATCAGAGCTCATGGATTCTGTCATACACAAGTCCTGTCTTGCATCTTTTTCTCAGTCTTTTATGACCTTTTCGATGCACAGGTTTACTGTTCTGGTCAGTTCTTTGAATAGCTTTTTCTTTCTCTTTTTTTTTTGTTCCCATTTGATTTTATATTATTCCAAAATATGCATATATACACTCCACACATAAATCAAAGTTACAAAATCTGAAAATAAACTATAGGTTAATTCCAAAGCACATTTAGAGATTCACATTTTAACAGTGAAGTTCAATGTAGGTAAAAAGTATAACTTTACATTCTCTCTTTTTTTCTAGAATATGAATAGTAATATTCCTATATGATAGAACACACCATAGGATTACATAAGAATAAATTTTGTCTTTCTAAACTGGTGTTTGCTTCCCTGCCTCTTAGCACTCCACCTTCTCCTTTAACCCACTGTTTACAGTTCTTCCCTAAAAGACAGGCTCAGCTTTCTACCTAAGTCTAACAACATAAGGAAAACAACATTTTCAGAAAAGCATTGTTGATAGTTTTGGGGACAAGTCCATAAAAGATAGGAGACTTTGGCATCCCCTTAATAAGAGAGACACCTGAGAGGTAAAGTATAAAGGTGGTTTTCCTTAAGTGGACTGTTTTGAATTTCAAATTTCAAAATTTCTCACATTTAATAAAAGCTTGAGACTAAGCTGTGTTAGAGGAAGATTAGGCTGTGTGTGAAAGCTCTTTATCTGAGCTGTTGGAAATGCTAATGACTCCTTCAATAGCTGTTAGTCTGAACCTTGTATAAAGGTCTGCATCCAGGTGTGTAAAGTGTCTGCTTTGGTAGTACCAGGCAAACAGGCTTACTCAGTAACATACTGTGGGGTAGACTGGGTTACATTCCAGTTCTTCTATGACAAATGTCATAATTTTGGTATATCCACAGTGTTCATATAGGCTTATTTTGGAATGATATAAATGAGATGGAACAACAACAAAAAAGACTGGGTCAAAGATCTGACTGAAACAGTAAACTTAAGCCCAAAACGGTTAACTTCAACATCAAAAATTTTTAAAAAGACTGAGAAAAAGATGAAAGAGCTCTGATGGGGAAGGGGCAAGGAAGGGGAATTAGGTCTAAATTTGATTAAGAAATGTGTGAAATACACAAAACTTAAAAAAAAAAAAAAGACATTACCACAAAAATTACAACAACTAATATCACAGGAAAAGTAGATACAGGGACTGGACTCAGTGGTTTTTCTTCTAGAGAACCTGGGTTCAGTTCCCAGCACCCAAATGGGGGCTAACAACATCCATAACTTTAGGAGGGGATCCAACATCCTCTTCTGGCATCCATGGGCATGGCACACACAGGTGCACCTGCATACATGCAGGCAGGGTTAAAATAAAAATAAATAAAAATTTTTTCTCTTACAAGCACTTGATATGACCAGATTTTTAAATTTCAGTCATCCTAGTGGAAATTAAAGAGATCTCACTGTGGAGTTAATTGAAATTTCTTTTTTTTTTTATTTTTTTTTTTATTTTGTTTTGTTTTTTGAGACAGGGTCTCCCTATAGCCCCAGCTGGCCTGGAACTCACTCTGTAGCCCAGGCTGGCCTGGAACTCACAGAGATCTGCCTGCCTCTGCCTCCCGAGTGCTAGGATTAAAGGCATGTGCTACCATGCCCAGCTTAAAGGGGGTTCTTAGCCATCATGTGGGTACTGGGAATCAAACCCATATCCTCTGCAAGAGTAGTCGGTGCTCTTAACCACTGAGCCATCTCTCCAACCCCAATTGACATTTCTTAAATGACAAACCCTGTTATTCTACAATGAATGCAAATGCCCTGCCGGCTGGGTGTAGCTCCTCCCCTTTCCAGTTCTCACTCTCCTAAAACTTAAAGCTTCTTGCATCATCCTTTAGCCCCTCATACTGCCTTGAATTACATTTCTTCCTTGTACTCTTGCCACATAATGTTTATGGCTAGTAACATGTCTACTCCACTCTGAATCTAAGCTGCTAGAGGAAAGTCACATAGATTTATGTTTTTGACACAATTTATGAAATTTTCTGTAACTTTAAAATATATTCAAATAAAAGTTTTTTTGTTTAGATTTTATTTCAGTCTTACATAGAAGTTGTGTGAATAGTTCAGCAGCTCTCCTTTCTTGTCTGTCCTTTTGTTGGATCCTTGGTGCCTGCTTTGTCACACTCTTGAGTATGTATGTGCACATGTGAATCATTTTTCAGCTAGACTTTTCCTCTTTTAAATACTTAGTCTGCTTCCTTAGAACAGTATTCTCTTACACAGTGAGATTAACTTATCAAAGTCAAGGAGTTTAGTTATTGTTTATGCAATAGTATTGCTTTATTGTATATATCCAGCTTTGTCATTCAAGTAGCTCAACAATTTCCTTTATAGCTTTAAATTTTTGTTTTACAATGGACATGAAAATAGGCAGAGAGATGTGTTGGGAATAAGGAGGGTTCCAGAGGAAGAAAGAAGGGAGGTGATTCTGATCAAAATACATCATTCATGTATGAAATGGCCAAAGAATACATTAAAAATTATTTTTATAAATTAACATGGATTTTATAGTTCACAACTGAAACGTGACCTTAGCAGTCCTTTTACTCATAGCCCTTTTCCATTCTTCTGTGTGGCTGTTTTAAGCTTTCCCTATTTTGTAAGGCTCGGACTTCCCTGTTGCCTCTCATAGTTATTACAATTATCTTGAGTTTTTTCAGCCATGTAGTCTTTACCTATAGATGCTTCCTGTGGATTGAGGCCATTTGTGTAGCTTCCTATGTCTGTGACAGTGGACTAACCTCTCTGTAACTCCCTGAGCTCTGCCCTCCACCTTGTTCCTTTTAGTCAAGTTTGAGGCCTAGACCTTGACTTCCGTGTGGATGCTTGAATTATGTTTTACTACTCTTCTAGTCATCTACAATCCAGCATGACTCTTATGTTTATTAAGCTTTAGGAATACCAGGCTCCTGTGGCATGCTGGGTTGAATCGTGGTCCCGTATTTTCTTTAGCCCACAATGTATATTCTGATTTGAAATATTAACCAGGCTGGGTGTGGTGGCACACACCTTTAATCCTGGCACTCAGGGGACAGAGGCAAGTAGATCTCTCAGATCAAGGCCAGCCTGGTCTACATAATAAGTTCCAGGCCAGCTGGGACTTCCAGGCCAGACAGTGAGATACTGTCTGAAAAGGAAAAGAGTTAACCAGACAGCAACATCTTCATAAACAAAATAATCGTTCCCTGTGGCAAAGCAAGTCACTATGTTCTATAGCTTCCTGGCCAGTGTGTGTGTGCATGCATGTGTGTGTGTATGTGTGTGTGTGTGTGTGTGTATGTACATACATATGTTTTTTTCATATTGTATTGTAGTTTACAATCTTATCTGAAAATAGTTGCCATTCCTTACTCAAATCATACAACTCAGGAACTCTTTTAGGTATATAGCTGTTAGCTATGTAAAGCAAGAATTAGACACTATGCATACCTATTCATTTGTGTGTGTATACCTGTATATTTTTTTCACATCGTGTTGTGGTTTACAATTAGAATAGTCACCATTCCTTATTCAAATCATTCAATTGTGCTTGTGAGCACACGTGCTCATCTCAGGATACTGACACTTGACAATCAGGGAGATACCCCTTTAATTAGTGACATAACTCATGTCAGAATCTGTGTCTCATTTCTGGGCTTTGGAGGCAGAATCTTTGGGTTCAGATTACTGTTTCACCCTGCAGTGAATTGGTTGTTGGCTTGAGTGAGTATCATGGCCGTTCAAGTGTGAGAAGCTTAGTTTTCAGTGCACCAGTGCTGAGAAGTGAAGGGTCTTTGCCAAGTAATTGGGTCACTGAGGTCATAATTAGGTCAGAGGAATTAATGGAAGAGTGAATTCCTTTGAGAGCAGGTAGTTATAAAAAAAGTAGGCGTGGCTTCATACTCTCTGGCCTCCCACCTCATCATGTGAGCTCTTCTGCATGACTGTTGCTGAGCTATCTGCCACGAGGCCCTCATTAAAGGTCAAACCTCTAGGGCTGGCTACTCAATATTGGACTCTCAGACTCAAACAAAACAACAACCTAAGCCTCTTTATAAAGTACTTATTCCCATGTATTTTGTTACAGCAATGGGAATTAGACCAGTACAGACACTTAACTAGCTGTGTGATATGAGCAAGTTCTATAATTCTCAATTTCTTCATCTCTGAATAATTACTACTTCTAAAGGACATTGTGAAGATTAGAAGGGACAATTCAGGCATTTATTGTGAAAGTCCTTTTCTTGTCTTGTCCTGCTATGACCACACTACTGGCCTCTTTTAGTCTATTTTGCACTATTGTCTTTTCACTGGGGATAAACCTATAGTGAACTTCCAGTAGACAGTTTTGCGGAGAACCCTGATAACCTAGCATAGACACACATACCTGTGACTCCATCACTGGGGAGCCAGGGCTAGAGAATACTGTTATGTACTAAGTACTAAGAGACCCCATTTTTTTTTTAAGTCTTTTTGAGATGTCCCTCTGTACTTGCTATGTAGACCAGGCTGGGCTTTGATCTCACAGAGATATGCCTGCCTCTGCCTTCCGACTGCTAGGATTAAAAGTGTGTGCTACCATGCCTGGCTAAAGAGACCCTTTCTTAAGAGACCCTTTCTTTTTTTTAATATTTATGTGTATGAGTGTACTGTCTGCATGTAGGTTAGTGTACCTGGGTCGTACAGTGCCGCAGAGATCAGAAGAGGGCGTCAGATTCCCCTGGAACTGGAGTAAAGGATGGTTCTTAGCTGCCATGTGGGTGCTAGGAATTGAACCTGGGTTCTCTGCAAGGGCAGTCTCGGCGCGCTCTTAAACCGCTAGGCCATCTCTCCAGCCCCCCAAAAGACCCTTTGTTAAAACGCCCTCTCCCAAATGCTGGAGAAAGATCTGGGTAGAATTATATCAGAGAGACATTAGTTCTCTGATGCTAGCTAGAGCTTTGAAACCTGAGCTTGCGGGCATAAAAGGATAAACAGCAGCTGATAAGGGGTATTGAGATTTAGACATTGGGACAGCACAGCCTTAAAAAATTGTTTTGTAGCCAGGCATGGTGGCGCACGCCTTTAATCCTAGCACTTGGGAGGCAGAGGCAGGCAGATCTTTGTGAGTTTAAGGCCAGCCTGGTCTACTGAGTTCCAGGACAGCTGGGGCTACAGGGAGACCCTGTCTCGAAAAGACCAAAAAAAAAACCATTGTTTTGACTTTATAAAATTTTGAAGTAATTTAGGCAACTGTAAAATACAGGGTTATGCTCTTGGAGCAGCACAGAATTTAAAGTGCTCCTTTGCCAAAACCTGTTAGCTGTGGTAAAGATAGAAAGAGCTCTGTCCTGCTGCCCACAGCAGCCTAAGTTCTTTTCATAAGCCAGAGCTATTGACTGCAGTAGATAATTTAAGGATAAACCAATCTGAAGCAGGTAGACAGTTTTTTCTGTTTTGATATATTTTTATTTTATGTTTGTAAGTACACCCATGTTATGCAGTGCCAGTGGAGGCCCAGAAGAGGGTGTTGGATCCCCTGGAACTGGAGTTATAGACGCCAGCCCCAAGAATTTTTTTTAATGCAGTTTTAAGTATGGGAGTTAGCAAAGAGGCACTAAGGGAAAGGATAAGACTTAGCCCAGAGTGGGTATGCATCTCTCAAGGGAGAGCTATGCTTTATTGTGTTCATAGTAGTTATATGCAAGATTTTGGTGAACTGCACAGATGTTATCTTCAAAGGGTGGCTAAGAAATTCAAATGATCTTATAGGAAGATTCCTGAGGTGAAGTATAGCATTACAGTTGTTATGATAAATTTCTAGGTGATGGGGATGCTATAAGTTAGGCCATCTTTACTGTAAACCAATGTTAATAGTCTTGTTAGTAAGATTCCCAGAAAATGTCTAAGATATGAATATTCCCACACTCAAGATCTTACATGTTTGGACTTCAAGAAACCTGGTTCATTGCTGATTTAATATTATTTGAAAAAAAAAATCCATCTTAAGTGAATTATTGTCTTCGTCCTAGAATTTTTACTTCTCAGCTGGTAAGAGACTTCAGCCAGACTCTGGAGTGAGTTACTCCTTTTCCTTCCTATGTCCCCATATTTTTCCCCCTTTCTGTCCTGCTTCAGTCCCACTACCTAAAGTTTATGGTTTTCCACTTAAATATTCTCTTGTTAGATCACACATCCTTAGGTTTTGATTTAGAAAGGGTTATCATCATAGGTGTGACCCCATTTGTCAAACATAAGTCACCAAAAGAAATACTGGAAAGGACCATCAAGAGTCAGGCTAGTGCTGTGTTTCTCTAGTCTCAGCTAGAGGGAGGGGGGAGGGGTGTCACTTGAGCCCAGGAATTCAAACCTGGCCTAGGCAACAGAATGAGACCCTACTTTGTGAGGTGAGGGGTGGAATGCAGAAAGGTTTCATTACTATGCTGTTGTCTGTTGTGTTAGATGATTTTATATCAGAGTAGGGTGCAGAGAAAGAGGCTGCATAGGAAACTAGAGAAGGTAAGAGAGGGCACTACAGGATGCTGCATGCACATGATTAAACTCCAAGCCATATTTTATTCTAATAATTGGATAGTTTTCTCAGAGTAAACAAATATCCCTATGAAGTAAATGGGTTACCAGGATTTTCTGTCCATTTGTTACAAAGAGTTCCATTTAGATAAAATGGTTAATCTCCTTTATTATAATACAATCTATAAAAAAATCAAGAGTGAAATATTTTAGATAGAAATAATACTTAAAGTTAATTTGGACTCAATATCCTTGATTTATTCTTCTTGAATAATCATTCTAATTTTGACACACATATGTAATTAAATCCTCAAATCCTCATTATGACCAATAGTATTAACAGCTTGATTACATTCCTGGACTTAAACTTTTGTTCCTAATAGTATAGAAATCTTATTTCTTCAGCCCAAGAATAAATCATGCACAGTGATTATTCAGTTGACAGAAGCTATTTTCTGGAGCTATTTTTGTATTTTAATTACCATAACTTTTTGAGAGTGATATACATACATATATATATGTGTGTATATATATATATGTATATGATATACATATATATACACATATATATACATGTGTATGTATATATATATATACACATATATATACATATATATGATATACATATATATATGTATATCACACACGCACACATATATACACATAAATATACACATAGAGAGAGAGAGAATGTTTTGGTTTGCTATTATGATTATTTGATCCAAAATTATGGTATGTCTTAAAATTTAAATAATTTTAGGAAGATAAGCTTTCCGTACTAGTCAGAACCTTTGCATGTTAAGTGCAGGGAGATAGTGTTGATTGACAGAAAGGGGAAAGGTGATTTTTGTATGCCTGGCAACATGCTTTGCATATTGCCTGCTGTTTATTAGGCCTGCTGCCTTAAACAGAGTAAAAGAGACAAAAGCTTATTACATAATGTTCTGAGTACACACAAAGTAGATAGTGAGATCATTGTACTCCAGAGTTTCTATAAGGTGTTATGCACAACTGAACATCTTTGTTCTACCTTTTTAGGTGTTTGGAAGTGGAACCCAAGAATTTGTGCATGCTGAGCAAGTACTGTACTATCTGTCTGTCTATCTTGTTTGTTTGATTTATTTATTTATTTATTTATTTATTTATTTATTTATTTATTTATTTTTGAGACAGGGTCTCCCTGTAGCCCCAGCTGTCCTGGAACTCACTCTGTAGACCAGGCTGGCCTTGAACTCACAGAGATCCACCTGCCTGCCTCTGCCTCTGCCTCTGCCTCTGCCTCTGCTGGGGTTAAAGATGTGGGCCACCACACCCAGTAAATTTCTTAATTTATTATTTTTATTTTATATGTATGTATGTAAGTGCATCCATGTCGTGCAGTGCCTGCAGAAGTCAGAAGACAGCATTGGATCTCCTGGAATTGGAGTTACAGACAGTTATTAGCTGCCATGTGGGTGTTGGGATTCGAACCTGGGTCTTCTACAAGAACAACCAGTGATCTTAACCACTGAGCCATCTCTCTAACCCCTTGATCATTTCTTTAGCTAACTGAGCAGTTTCATTTTTTATTTATTTTGTTTGATTTTTTTTTTTTCATTAGAAATAAGAATTTTTAAAAAACATACTCTCAAGATATCTGGTTATTTCTTATTTTACAGCTCCCTGATCTGAAGGTGTTTTCTGACTGGTAGTCCACCTTTCTGAAGGAAATATTTATTACATAGTTGTTGGTTTTAAAGTTTAGAAAGAGAGGGGCTGGAGAGATGGCCTAGCGGTTAAGAGCGCCGACCGCTCTTACAGAGGACCCGGGTTCGATCCCCAGCACCCACATGGCGGCCGAGAGCCGTCTGAAACTCCAATTCCAGGAGAACTCCAGTTCCAGGGGAATCCGAGACCCTCTTCTGACCTCCGCGGCATTGCACGACACGGGTGCACAAACCTGCATGCAGACAGTACGTTGATACACATACCGAAATAAATAAAATTTAAAAAAAAAGTAAAAAAAATAAATAAATAAAATAAAGTTTAGAAAGAGAAAAATCAGAACAGAAACTGACTTAACCATAGAAGTCTTATTTCTGCAAAATATGGCTGTCTTGGGGTAATACAAGCATAGGCCAACGTGACTTTGCTCTGGGGAGTCATGCTGCTTTATGCCATCCGAAGGAAGAGCCTCAGTGGGCACTGGAGCTCCTGTGTAATGCTTGGGTCTCTTGCTCCCCTCTTGGTAAAGCCAGCCTCCGTGGTCTCCTCAAAGTGTGGGAGAGAGGCATGGATATGTTTCCATGGAGATTAAGTTTTTCTCTGGAAATAATCAGGGCAGAAAGTGAAGCTAGGAGGTTTTTCCTTCTCAGAAGAGGTTTTTGTTTTTTTTCCTTAGCTACCACAGCTTTTCCACTTTACCTCAGCTGTGGTACTAAAGCTGGAGTGAGGCCAAAGTGTACTGGTTTGTCCAGTTAGGTGAGAAGATAGACTTTTTTTCTTAAGTGACATGAGCCAAATGCGTGTCTAAGACTTAGATGTAACATGCTAAAAATTAATTCCTCAAACTTCAGATGATTTTGAAGTCTGTCAAGTATCAAGTCAGTGGTGCCTTTCAGAGAGGAAGCATTTTGTGTATTTCCACCAAAAGCTACTATCCACCTTCTAGGTGATGGGTTTCTTGGTGAAGTTATTTGTAGATATTCTCTTCTGTAGTTTGTAATAGTTTCTAGAAGATCTGTTTCTTGGCACATCTGTTTGACCTAAGAAACTTAACTTTTGTTGTTGAAGCCCTTTCATGTGCAGGGGGGTGTGGTAAGCAAAGGGAGGTCTAGATGTTTTTGATAAAAACTTCATTTTTCTGAACTGGAGAAGATGGGTCAGTAGATAAAGAGCTTGCTGCTTAAGTGGGAGGACTGGAGTTCCTCAGCACCCATAGAAAATGTGGGCTGAGTGCTGCAACTCAGTGAGAATGGAGGCAGTGATGGAACCCATGGGGTGAACCAGCTGGCTAGACTAGCTTAATTGGCAAGCTCTGGGTTCAAGTGAGAAGAACCTGTATTAAACACAGGGTAGAGAGTGAGCAAGGAAAACTCCATGTGCACCATGTGTTTGGGAATACATGCATATGTGCCTGTGTGTGGTCATGAGCACATATATGCACACACCATACACATGCAAGAAAAGAGGGAGAAATGTGCCTTTCATTTTCCAGACAATTTATGGATGTCTGTGGGAATAGCTCATCCCATTTGGACACTTTTCTTCTAGTCCATTGGCTTAAATTTGACTTTCCTTCTCTCAATTACATCATTTGTCATCTTTTTCTCTCACCATATCAACGAATATATTGTAGTTTAGGATTGCACTTCTCTTCATGTTTAATTGAAGATACAACTTATGTGACTTTTTTGTTGGTATGTATATGATGTGTGAGTGTATGTGCATGAGGTATAAGTGTGGGTACCCCTGCCACAGTGCATGTGTGGAGGGGTAGAGTCACTTCTTTCCTTCCATCTTTACATGGGTGCTGAGGATCAAACTCAGGTCACCAGGCTGTTGCAGCAAGCACTTTTTACATGCTAAGTCATTTCTCTGGATCTCATGCTATTTTTTTTTAAGCCTTGTTTTATTGTCTGGGCTTAAATAGATTTTATTCCCACATACATAGGTGTACAAGTTAATGAGTTTCACCAAGAAATTATTCCTTGCATCCCTTCTTCCTTATATTCTCTTACTCATTCGGTTACTTTTTAAATAGTAAAATGGTTATTAATCTTACTTAGTCCTTGGCAGCTACTAGGGCTTAGTACTGACATTTTTTTCTTTCCTTCTTTCTTTCTTTTTTTTTGGAGACAGGCTGCTATTAAACTTGCCATGTAGCCCAAGGATGACCTTGAATTCTGATATTCCCGTATCTATCTCCCTCCTGAATGCTGGGATTACAGGTGTGTGCTGCTGTGTCCAGTTTATACTGTGCATTCCCACCCTGACCACATTTTATTATGCCTACCTAACCAAAAACACTTTAATACTAAAATTACTGTTTCTATAAAGTTTGCAGTAGGAAACATTTTTGACAATTCTTTGGGGAATTCATAACTCAAATTTTCAAAGACGAGTTTTAAAAATTAGCTCTAGGTATGGTGGGTGCATACTTGTTATCCTGGCACCTCCTGAGGCTCAGGCAGGAGGTCAGTACTTAAAGGCCACCTGTGCTGCATGGTTTTGGAACAAACAACAATGAAAATTTGAGTTTTCCTGAATCACTAAATATGGTGTATGGATTCCTTCTTCCCTCCTTCCTTCACTCTTTCATTCTTTTTCTTTTTTTTAAAGACAGGGTTTCACTATGTAGCCTAGGCCAGGCTCAGACTTTTGGCAATCCTCCAAACCTGAGCTAAACACAGATTTCTGTATATAATATCTACTTGAGTGTGTGTTATTAAATTTTATATTTTACTGTTTTTATGTGTGTGAGAGTAGGCACACAAGTCCATTAGGAGGTCAGAGGACAACTCTCAGAAGAGAGTAGGTTTTCTCTGTCCAACTCAAGTCTGAAGGCTTATGTGACAAGTGCTTTTATCCAGTGAGCCATTTCTCTGGTTCTATTTGAGTGTTTCTTGAACCAAGGATTAACCAGGTAGAGGGGCATCTTTTGGAGATGTGCTCTTTTGACCTGATTTTAGAAGCCAGAATTACTCTGAAGTCACTACCACTTTTCTTTATCCTTCAAATATATAGTTAGTGGGGCTGGAGAGATAGGTCAGGGTAAAGAGCACTGACTGCTTTTGCAGAGGACCTGGGTTTGAGTCCCAGCACCCACCTGGCAACTAACAACCTGCCTGTAACTCCAGTTCCCAGGAATCTGACTCTTCTGACCTCCGTGGACACATGCCAAGGGGGCACTTACCTATATGCAGGCATTATACTCACACATAAAATAAAAATAAAATATTTTAAATATGTAGTTAGTATGTTCTATGCTTAAAATTTACTTTTCCCATTATGAGTCATAGTCTAAAATTCCCTAAGTCCTAGCTAGAAAGCACTGTGAGTGGTCTTCAAAAACTGATTCTTTAGGAATAAAGTACATCAAGAAATTTACGTCTCTCTGGGATTGATCCTGGGGCTTTGAAAGACACTCATGGAAAGGTTATATAAGAAAAGATGTTTATGATCATTTCTGGATAAGTCTAATGTTTTAAATTTTATCTCTTAAAATTTTGAACTACATTCTCCTATTTTTTATATAATAAAAAACTTTGTTTTACCTTTAAAAATTATTTATTTATTGGGTATAGGGAGGCGGGTGAGGTCAGAGGACAATTTGGGGGAGTTGGTTCTTTTCACCTTCTTGAGTCAGTCTTACTTGTTTTTGTCAAACTGTACTCTAGGGTAGCTGGCCCAGGAGCAGGTTCTCTGCCTCCCATCTTGCCGTAGGAGTGCCGGGATTATTGATGAATACTACTACACCCAGCTTTGAACTAGGGTTATTGGGTTTCCACAGCAAAGATTTTTATGACCGTCGAGGCATCTCCTTACTTAGTTTTTGGTTCTAGCCAATTTAAAAGTAGGAACATTAATTTCTTAATATTCAGGCCAAGGCTGGAGTCTAGTTTCTAATATACTCGAACAAGTTTAAGACCCATTAAGAGGGACCTGATACTGAACCTGTTGTTGTTATTGAGCCCTTTGTTAGGGAAGTAAGAAGTGGGAAGTAAGATGCTAGCTAGCTTCAGAGAGGTTGGAACCTGGAAGTTCATTTTGTGGCTTTTCTAACTGCAAAGAGCCAGAAGAGAAAAGCCTGGTCTTGGGGAGACTTGAATTAGATCTGTCTCAGGTATCCCTGACCCAAGAACCTGAGTTGTGAGTAATCTTCATGCGCATCTCCAAGTCAGTGGAGAGCAGCCTGTTGACTGCTAAGTAGTTTTAAAGTTGGTAGGTTTATACCTTTTCTCCTGATTAAGGGATACTTTTAAATTGGTCAAGTTGGAACAGGTTTTTTTAGCTTTAGAAATAGTGAGTAATACACATACCGCATGTTGTAATGATGTGAAAAAGAGACTGCTTAGGCTCCACTTGTAGTTTTTTTGTTGGGTTTTTTGTTGTTGTTGTTTTGTTTTTTTGGGTTTTGTTGTTGTTTTTTATTGTTTTTTTTTTTAGACAGGGACTCCTTTAGTCCCAACTGGCCTGGAGCTTGCTCTGTAGACCAGGCTGGTCGAACTCACAGAGATCCACCTGCCCCTGCCCCTGCCTCTGCCTCTGCCTCTGCACCTCTCTGCGCCTCTCTGCCTCTGCACCTCTCTGCCTCTGTGCCTCTCTGCACCTCTCTGTCTCTGCGCCTCTCTGCGCCTCTCTGCCTCTGCACCTCTCTGCCTCTGCGCCTCTCTGCACCTCTCTGCCTCTGCGCCTCTCTGCCTCTGCCTCTCTGCCTCTCTGCACCTCTGCGCCTCTCTGCCTCTCTGCCTCTCTGCACCTCTGCACCTCTGCACCTCTGCGCCTCTCTGCCTCTGTGCCGCTGCCTCTGCCTCTCTGCACCTCTCTGCCTCTGCGCCTCTCTGCGCCTCTCTGCACCTCTCTGCCTCTGCGCCTCTCTGCCTCTCTGCACCTCTGCACCTCTCTGCCTCTCTGCCTCTCTGCACCTCTGCACCTCTCTGCCTCTCTGCCTCTGTGCCGCTGCCTCTGCCTCCTCTTTTCTTAAAAGACCTCTAAGATACCATTAAATTCTTAGAAAGAATATAGTACAGATCTTGAAAACAAGGATTTGTCATCTACAATACTGTTTTTAGACTGTCATAGCTTAACCTTCTGCTGATTATTTAATGGTCTGGAAGAAAGAAAGAAGCTAATTTAATCCAGATTAGTGTGCTATACTGTTAATAGCAGTTCTGATTGACCCTGCAAAAATTAATGGTGGAAAAGTCTTTGGTAATTTTGTGAGGAGTGGTTGGATTTATCATACTTCACATAGAGGGGATCAAGGTTTTTTGATCTAGGAATTTATATCTAGGATTTATAGGGAAGAGATTTGGTAATTAATATTTTGTGTTAAGTGATAATGTTAATTTATTTGAAGATCTGTTAAGTGTTGAGAGATAGACTCATTACCTACTTAGCTGGATCATGTCTTAACAGTATTTCCTTCAAGACTGCATATTTTACCTGGTGAGTGCTGTGTTCAGGAATGTGGTAACCTAGAGCAATTCTTTTTAAATAAACCTGTTGCAATATTTTCATAATCACTTTTAACCATTTGCAGAGTTCTGTATGGAGATCACATTTTAAACATTTTTAAAGAGATGAAATAATGTATTTTTAAAGGCCTAAACACGGTTATAAAGTAAAGGAACTTGGCCGGGCGTAGTGGCACATGCCTTTAATCCTAGCACTTGGGAGGCAGAGGCAGGCAGATCTTTGTGAGTTCAAGGCCAGCCTGGCCTACAGAGTGAGTTCCAGGACAGCTGGGGCTACGGGGAGACCCTGTCTGGAAAAGACTAAAAAAAATAATAATAAAGTAAAGGAACTTATGAAAAAAATGAACTGTTCTTCATACACAAGATGGGGCAACTGAACACAGAACATAACATCAACTCTCTCAAATAAGTTTGCTAAGATGAATCCTGAGCATCTTAAAGTTTGGTATTAAAAATAATTTCAGGGCTGGGGAGATGGCCTAGTGGTTAAGAGTGCCGACCACTCTTGCAGAGGACCCAGGTTCAATCCCCAGCACCCACATGGCGGCTGAGAACCATCTTTAACTCCAGTTCCAGGGGAATTTGACGCCCTCTTCTGACCTCGGCATTGCATGACACAGGTATACAAACCTACATGCAGACAGTACATTCATACACATACAAAAATAAATAAAATTTAAAAAAAAGAAGTATTTCAGCAAAAGCACAAAGGCCACTATGACTTAAAACTCTTTCCTCAAACTCCTTAATTAAATAGAAAATCATCAGTTTCTATAGCATTTTGGCTGTAGAACCTGGCCACAGAGCTTGAAATAGCTTAGTCACTGAGCTAGAGAAGAGTGCTTTCTTGAGACTGGGAGGCAGTCATTCATCATTTGCTACTTAAAGGCATTCCTCAGCCAGCTTCTTTCTACAGTCTAAAAGAGTAAAGACAGGATCTGGGTTCAATAAAGATGTGCTTCTAGCTAGAACCCCAACCTGCAGGACCTCCTTGCAGGCATTCTGCATGCAGCACTGTCTAAGCTCTGCTGCTGCTTGAGACCTTCATCCTTTCCAGGTCACCCACATTGGAGGCCATTTGTGCCCTGGAGGACATACTGGCTGAGCAGTCATGAACTGAGCCACTGGGCCCACTCTTGTCATACTTTGAGCTATCACCTCTACTAATCTGTCTTCAAACTCAAATGTGTAACTGAAGCCTCCCTGGAACTTTCTATCCCTTTGCCTTAGCCTCCCAGTCCTATGAGTACATGTGAGGGCCACCATGACTAGAAAGGACTTTAAAAAAATATTGTATATACCTAGGCGTGTACCTGTGTGGATTCACAAAAGGCCAGAGGAGACTATTGAGTGACCTCTTATATTGTACTCCCAGTGGGATAGGGTCTCTCACTGAACCTGGAGCTCACTGTTTTGGCAGATGCTGGTAGGCCAGCAAACCCCAGGTGTCCTTCCATCTCTTTCCCAGTCACCAGTACTGGGGTTACAGGTGTGTTCAGTCACACCCTGTGTTTTTAAGTTAGTGGTGGGCTACAAACTGCAGCAAGTGTTTTTACCCACTGAGCCACTCCCCACTCCAGAAGAACTTTTTAATTGGGAGCTTTTAGCAGAAAAATTAAACACTTTAGAAATTGTAATATCAAAATTTTTAGTGTGTATGTGCACACATTCACACAAGTGGACATGTGTATAGGTCAGAAGTCAGCTTGCAGTCTCTCCTCTTACCATGTAGGTTCCAGGGATTAACTCAGGTCATCATGTTTGGTGGCAGGTATCTTTACCCACTGAGTCATCTTGCAGCCCTTCTCTCCCCCTCCCCCACATTTACCATTTAATATCTTCCTGAGCTGTTTCCAGTTCTTGGCCATAACAAATAGTCACTGTGACCACTTCAATACAAGTGTTTAATGTGTATAAATGAGAACCTGCTCTTTTAAAAATATATTTCATACTTCAGTTTGGTAGGGAAGACTTGAAAGTTTATTACAAACTAAAGGTTAGGGGCTGGAGAGATGGCTTAATGGTTAATAGCACTGGCTGTTCTTGCAGAGGACCTAAGTTCCATTCCCAGCACTCACATGGCAGCTAACAACCATCCATAACTCTAGTTGTAGGGGCTCCAAAGCACTCTTCTGACCTCCTTGGGCATTGCATGAGCACTGGTGCAGAGAGAGAGAGAGAGAGAGAGAGTGTGTGTGTAGGGGGGTAGGTAGGTAGGTAGGTAGGTCACTCATGTACATTATAAAAACAACTAAAGATTAATGTTTATTTATCTCAGGTAAATAATTGAATTGTCAGCTAATTATCATTTATTTCCCCCCCTGTCCTCCCCCAAAGCTGCTATCTTTGACCTTAACCTCTTCAAAGATGGTATGCCTTAATTAGAACTTAATTATAAGAAAGCTGTACTTGGGCTGGAGAAATGACTCAGCAGTTTAGAGCACTGGCTGCTCTTGCAGAGGACCCGGGTTAGGTTCCCAGTACCCACATGGCAGCTAACAATTGATCGAAATTTCTGACCAGGGAAACCAACGCCTTCTTTCGACCTCCACAGGCATTGCAAGACATGATTGCACTTACATACTTGCAGGCAATTTACTCGTAGGCATAAAATAAAAATAATAAATGAAAAAAATTAAAAGAAAGCTGTGCTAGGTTTTGAAGGGGCCAGTTGAATCTTGACTACCACATACCTGTCACTCTCTAGTTAGTCTTTCTGCCTTACTTGGGTTTTATTGCTGTAGAGCCTTTCTTCATTAGATCCCACCTCCTTTCTCCTCGGTTCATATCTAATGGCATTACATTAAGAGAAATACTGAAAAAACTATAAAGGGCTATGCTTCATTATGGTGAGAGTTGCTGGAAGTCAAGCTGCATGAATATGCTGGTTGGTAGAGTAAGGAAAGCCTGTGAAGTGAGCTACAGGTACTGACTTCAAATATGTATTGTAACTGCTTAAGCAGTAGGAGTACAGAGACATAGTCTTCCCAAGGTTTTGTGTGTGTTCCTATATATGTCCACAAAATCCCTATGTTTCTCAAGTTGCTCTTTTAGGCTTAAATTCACTTACATTTTAGGTTTGGATTAGTCAGGTTTCATTGATAGTGTGTTATTCTGATTCTTTTATGACATCATCTACCTGTTTTATTCAGGGAAATGGATTCAGACCAGAGCTAATTGGTTAGAAAACTGACAGAAAACCTGGCAGAGATAGAGGATTCAGACTACTTACCACCCAAGACCAGGAAGAGAAGCGGGGTTGGGATTGGGGTAAGAACATTTTACTGTTGAGCATTCTGTAAGATCCCATTTGTTGGATTCTGTGGACTTAGAGAGACCACTCTGCTATAGAGCCTACTTGAAAGAATGCCACATTCAGCCATGGAGCTGAGTTCCCAGAATCAGGTGAAGAACCAGTAGACACTGTGTCCTAGATTGCAGCTCCAGCTTAGCATAGGGAGCCAAATGTCCAGCAGGCTCCAAACCTGAGAGAGCCAAGTTATCAGTTCTGCAACTGTTCTCTTTCCACGAGTGATTTTTTTTGTGTGTGAGAATTTCCTAGAGAGACTGCTGCTTTAAGCTTCTTGGAAAGTTTCAAAGAATAAAGATTGTGACTAGTACATTCATACTGTCTTTTTCAGTGCTGAGTTTGAACCCTCAGACTTTCCAAGTAGGTACTATACCACTGGGCCATACCTTCCACTCTGTAGAGGTGGCAGTAGTGGTGGCTCTGGTTCTGGTGGTGCTGGTTCTGTGTGTATATCCATTCTTCCTCTTTTCTGTTTTTCATTAGTGGTAGAGGTAGCACTAGTGGTGATGGGGCTAGCTGTGTGTGTGTGTGTGTGTGTGTGTGTGTGTGTGTGTGTGTGTGTGTGTGTGATTTGTGTGTAGTACAGCCTTAGATGTGTTTCCTCAAGAGACATCTCCCTTGTCTTTGGAAACAGGATCTTCCTGCTTGGGGCTAGCCTGTTTACTAGGCTGGTGGCTGGCAAATCACAGGAATCCTTGTCTTTGAGTCCCCAGCACCCAGCACTGTTTGCCACTTTGCCCATTGTTTTATATTTTACAAGAGTTCTGGGTATCTAACTCAGGTTCTCATCCTTTACTACAAGCAAGTATTTTCCCAACAGTTGAATGCTTTTTTTTCTAACTCTTGAGAATTAAGTTGTATGCATCCTGTCCCATTTCCATGTAATAGTTCAGCATATAGTTTCTAAGGACAAGGACCTTCTGGTTTGGTTTGGTTTGGTTTGGTTTGGTTTGGTTTTGGGTTTTGGGTTTGGTTTGGTTTGGTTTGGTTTGGTTTGGTTTGGTTCGGTTCAGTTCGGTGTTTTGAGACAGGGTCTCCTTGTAGCCCCAGCTGTCCTGGTACTCACTCTGTAGACCAGGCTGGCTTTGAACTCACAGAGATCCGTCTGCCTCCCAACTGCTGGGGTTAAAAGTGTGCGCCACCACACCCAGCTTAAAGACAGTTTGTAGCCTCTATGTGGGTACTGGCAATTGATCCCTGGTCCTCTCCAAGAGCTGTCGGCGCTCTTAACCGCTGAGCCATCTCTCCAGCTCCCAGGACCTTCGTCTATTTCATAAGGATGTTAGTTACCAGATTAAGAAAGTATAGCACAGGTACTGTCTAATATCTAGAGTACAATCTACAGTAAGATTTCACCAGTTTTTCTCAATTAAGTTTTTTGTTTTGTTTTTGAGGCAAAGTCTCACTCTGTAGCCCAGGCTGGTCATAACTCATGGCAATCTTGCCTCAGTCTTCCAGGTGCTGGGAATTGATAGGCATGAATCACCATCTCTAGCTCTAATGACATTTTTTAGCTTGTTTTTTGAGTCTAGGACCCAAGGTAAATCATTCATTGAAACTTCTCCTGTCTCCTTATTTTCCTCAGTGCTCCCAGGAACACTGCCTCAATTTTTCCCCATTTTTACTGATATTGACTTTTTATTTTATGCAGCTGACTTTTGCCTCCATGTGTATAAGGGCACCCATGTGCAATGGCTGTGGAGGCCAGAAGAGGGTGTTAGAGCCCCTGGAACTGGAGATAAGATGATTGTTAGATGCCCTTTGCGTGCTAGGAAATGAACCCAGTTCCACTGCAACAGCAGCCAGTACTCCTAACTGTTGAGCTAGCTCTCTAGCCCCTGACATTGACATTTTTTTTTAATTTTTTATTTTATTTTATTTATTTATGTGTGTGAATGTATTGTCTGCATGGAGGTTTGTGCACCCATGTCGTGCAATGCCGCAGAGGTCAGAAGAGGGTGTCAGATTCCCCTGGAACTGGAGTTCTCCTGGAATTGGAGTTACAGACGGTTCTCAGCCGCCATGTGGGTGCTGGGCATTGAACCCGGGTCTTCTGCAAGAGCGGTCTGCGCTCTTATTTTTTAAGAGGATGGCATACTGTTTATTCAGATTGGGTTTATCTGCTGCGTTCATGGCTCAGTTTAGAAAATGCAGTTGTGTCAGGAATGGCCATCCATTTATTTCATCAGGAGACAAGAGTACACCCATGTCTTTTTCAGTGATAACTAATTTTGAGCATATAATTAGTGTGAGATCTGCTGGGTCCCTCTTCAGTTATTTTTCCCTCTTGTTATAAGTAATGTATGTAGGGGTGGGAGGCTGGAGAGGTGGCTCAGTGGTTAAGAGTGCTGGCTGTTGTTATAGAAGTCTTGGATTCAACTCCCAGCACCCACATGGCAGCTAACAACCGTCTGTAAACTCCACTTCCAGGGAATCTGATGTCCTCCTCCTAAGAACCTACCTACCTGCATGAAAACAGTATGCTCATATACATAAAATAAAATTTAAGGGGCTGGAGAGATGGCCTAGCGGTTAAGATCACTGACTGCTCTTGCAGAGGACCCGGGTTCGATCCCCAGCACCCACATGGCAGCTGAGAACCATCTTTAACTCCAGTTCCAGGGGAATCTGATGCCCTCTTCTGACCTACGTGTCATTGCACAACACGGGTGCACAGACCCGCATGCAGACAGTACATTCATACATATAAAGAATAAAAATAAATAAATAAAAACTTTAAAAAAATTTTTTTTGGACTTTTTGAGATAGGGTCTCCCTATAGTTCAGCTGTCCTGGAATTCATTATGTAGACCAGGCTGGCCTTGAACTCAGAGATCCACCTGCCTCTGCCTCCTGAGTGCTGGGATTAAAGGCACGCGCCTGGCTATAAAATCTTTTTTTTTTTTTTTTTATGTGTATGAGTGTACTGTCTGCATGCAGGTTGGTGCACCTGTGTCGTGCAGTGCTGTGGAGGTCAGAAGAGGGCATCGAATTCCCCTGGAACTGGAGTTAAAGACAGTTCTTAGCCGCCATGCGGGTGCTGGGAATTAAACCCAGGTCCTCTGCAAGAGCAGTCGGTACTCTTAACCACTAAGCCATCTCTCCAGCCCCTAAAGTACTTTTTTAAAGTAACGTATATGGACACACTTTGAGACCCAGTGTATAGCATTCCTCCTCAAACTTTCATCCACTTTGTAACTCTCTGATAATTTTGCTTGAATCATCTATTATTATGATGGTAGTGATTCTTGTGTTTAATTAATCTCAGATATTTAATTATGCAAGCTTAGTACTACAAGAGAGAACTTGTTTCAGCTGTTGTGTCCCTTAACTTTAGAAAAATACTTAGTATTGAACTGGAATCTTTCTCCTGTGCTTGTATGCATTGTTTTAAACCCTCCTGTGCCATGTGATAGAAACCTCTTTTCTTTTGCCATTAACAGTTGTATTCCTTTTTTATATTTGGAGGTCACTCCCTCTAGTCTAACCATAGTTGTTTCTCTAAGATGGTCTTCTTAAATTGATAGCCTTCCTGTTGGGTTCCTGACAAAACTAGTTTACTAGTGTTATATTTAACTATTGATACTTAGTTCCAGACTTGATTTGCTTGCTCTAAGAATAGTAGATCACGGGGCTGGAGAGATGGCCTAGCGGTTAAGAGCACCGACTGCTCTTGCAGAGGACCCGGGTTCGATCCCCAGCACCCACATGGTGGCTGAGAACCGTCTGTAACTCCAATTCCAGTAGAACTCCAGTTCCAGGGAAATCCGACACCCTCTTCTGACCTCCGTGGCATTGCATGCATGACACGGGTGCACAAATCTACATGCAGACAGTACATTCATACACATAAATAAATAAATAAAAATTTAAAAAAAAAGGAATAGTAGATCACTGTGGCCTATCTAGTCTGAAGGCCAAGATGAGAGATCCAGCCTCCAATCACAGCTTGGTGATCTTGAACAAATTTCTAATATCTTCTCATCTCAGTTCCATAGTATGTAAATAGAGTTGGTAATAACAGCACCTACTTTTTAGGTAGAAGGGGAGCATTAAGTATACTTGTAGCACTTTCATATGAAAGACATTTAGGAAAAAAAAAAAAAGACAGACATTTTAGGAATTTTTAACTGAGATGTTGTATTTTGTGTTTATATAGTATAAGTAGATTATAAGAAGATACTTGTTTTAAATAAACACTCATGGTTTTTATTGTAAATAATGTGCAATATTTAATAAAATATGCACTATTTCAGCATTAAATAATACTTGTAAAGTTGGTGATTTTTGGATGCTTATTTCTCATGGTATTTTAAAGACATGCTGCTACTGTGAGTAGTACTTTGCCTATGTTTCTGAAATTGTAAATCTTTTCTTAAACTTTACTATACCTATTGAGGCATATAAATATACATATTCTACATGTATATGCATTACAATATTCATATATAAAAATAGTTATCTGGATTTTTAAGGACATTTTTATTGACATATACTTATTTTGCCTGGTTTATTTATAATTGAGGGAAAATGCCAATATGAGCAAAAACCATTGAACCATCTAAGCCTAAAAATCTGTTTCTGCATGTGGCTCTCTGTCAATCATGCAGTTTATGCATAGCAACAAACCTAAAATTTTAAAAGTAGACTGGGTTAGGGATGTGGGCAGTAATACCATTAAGAATAATCTGCATCATGTTTACAGTATTTATTGTATATGTTTCATGCATTCAAGGAAGTACACTCATGCCAGGGCACATATGTGTAGATCAGGATCAGACCCAAGTCTTCAGGTCAGTTTGTAAGTGCCCATACTTGCCAAGCCATCTTTTACTGGTACCTCATCACATTTTTAATACTTCATTTTTAAAACTAGGAATAGAACTTTTTTGTGTGACTTTTTTTCTTTTTTTTTCTTTTTTTTTCTTTTTTTTGGGGTAGGGTCCACCTTTAGTCCCAGCTGGCCTGGAAACTCACTCTGGTAGACAGGCTGGCTTGAATTAAAAAGAGGATCCGCCTTGCCTCTACTCTCCTGGTGCTGGGGATTAAAGGCATAGCCAAAACGCCCAGCCCAGCGATGAGAACTTTTTTTTAATTTATTATTGTCTGATGGTATGAATGTTACTGTATGCATGCAGGTGGTGCATACCATGTTGTCAATGCCATGAGGGTCAGAAGACGGATGTCAGATTCCCCTGGAACTGGAGTTAAAGTCGTTTCTCAGCTTGCCATGTGGGTGCTGGGGATCGAACCAGGGTCCTCTGCAACGAGCAGTCAGTGCTCCGAACCTCTAGCCATCTCTCCAGCCCAGAATAGAACGTTTTTAAATGGAATCCTTAAAATTTCATTTTTCCAATGCAAACTTTTTTTTTTTTTTTTTTTTTTTTTTGTCTTTTCAAGACGGTCTCCCTGTAGCCCCAGCTGTCCTGGAACTCACTCTGTAGACCAAGCTGGCCTTGAACTCACAAAGATCTGCCTGCCTCTGCCTCCCAAGTGCTAGGATTAAAGGCGTGCACCACCACGCCTGGCGCAAATTGTCTTTATGACTGCCCATGTATATATTAATGAAATGGAGATAAAAGAAATTTTATCTTAACCATAGTGTTTGGGGGTGGTGTTGAAAGTTCAGTGTCCGTAGGATACACTTTTTTTTTTTTTTTTTGTCTTTTTGAGACAGGATCTCCCTGTAGCCCCCTTCTTAAGAATTGCAGTCTTATTCCAGAGAAGCCTTCTCTACTTGATTCTGTACTAGTGATGTTACTGTGGAGAACTAAGTGTGGGGAAGTGTGCTGCAGATCTTGATGATAGGGATTAGAAGTACAGCCACCTCTCCCTGCTGTCTAAACAGTCAAAAGCTGTGACAGGGTTGCCCCGGGGGGGTACTCCAGAACTTGTAAGGATATGGCTAATTGTTGGTAATAATTTGATAGAAAACATCTAGTTTCACTTACTTTGGGTACAAATGATTATAAAAAGTAATTCTTGCTTACATAGCCTGTGGCCAAATTGGTAGATTAAAATTAAAAGTATCATTACACTTTTGTGTTAGTGTCAACACCCCTTTTTTTATGTCACTTTAATAGTGAAAGCATTCCTTTAACTTTTAGATGATTAAAATGTGGTACATGATAAATTTTAACTGTCTCAACTCTTTCATGTTAAATGTGTTACAGGAATGAATCTGAAGTCTGCTGCAGTAAAACATTGAAGGCTTTAAAATGTTTTCTTGCATAAAACTCAAACTTTAAGTAGCTGCTTATGAGGATAGGGAAGTCAGGAAGCTAATGTCTGTCTCAAGATACAGGACAGCTGTTTGCTCATCAACCTCAACTGTGTGAGTAGACTTAAGCCTGAAACCCTATGTAAGTGGACATAGAACTTAAATTTTTTAAAAAAATCATAAGGTGCGTGAAGATGTACCTAAGTCAGCATGATAAGATCTTAAGGCCTGCTTTTTTCTGTGGGTAGAATTTGAGGGGTGGAGTGGGTGGTAGGTATTTAGTCATTAAATGCTGTTAGCAGTAACAGTGCTGGTGACCATGCATCTGTAAAAAGCTACTCAGAGAACTAGAATCTGCATGACTGATTTCATTATAAAGCAAAAGATTCCACTTCTTTAGATTGCTGTTTATTTTCTATTTAATTTCAATATTTATTTTGACCAACCATAAAATTTATCTTAGGATTATATTTCATGTTAATATAGAAAATTGCTCTTCATAGTAATTCAATAATTTAGAGAGAGCATATACCCGAAGATAAAGGAATGCTTGTTTCTTAGATGCAATTTAAATATTTTAGAGTACTTTGTTAAAGTACTTTAATAAGATGAATTCCTAGTAAAAAGTGTTTTTCTCTCTCTTACTAAAAGAGTTAACACCTCAAGAATCCTCTTGGGAAGATAACTTTCTTTCAATTTAACTTGGATCCCGTCTTCTCTTTATTTTTTTATTTTTTTATTTTATTTATTTTTGTATGTGTATGAGTGTACTGTCTGCATGTAGGTCTGTACACCCATGTCGTGCAATGCCGCGGAGGTCAGAAGAGGGTCTCGGATTCCCCTGGAACTGGAGTTCTCCTGGAATTGGAGTTACAGACGGTTCTTAGCCGCCATGTGGGTGCTGGGAATCTAACCGGGATCCTCTGCAAGAGCAGTCAGTGCTCTTAACCGCTAGGCTATATCTCCAGCCCCCCATCTTCTCTTTAGAAAAATATGTAGTGTGTACAGGTGGGTTAGTGGAAGTATGTTGCTCCGAGCAACATGAGGAGCATGTCTCTAGACACTTCATTTGTTAGTGAGGTGCGGAACACAGATGGTGTGTTTGTACTTAAAATGGAGTTTTCATCTCTTTAATATTATAAATATTTTGGCTGAAGGAAAATCAGAATAGACTTATCTTTCAAAACAGTGATTGAGAAGTCACTTAAGCATATGAAGAATATGTATTAAATGCCAATATTCTTAGAAAGCATAAAGGCTTCTGTTTGTCCCCCTTCTTTCCTTTCTAGTTGGTCAGGTGATACACAGTTGTGTATATCTGAGAATCTCTGGAGAGAAGTTATGATTTCCTTGTTTAAGGATGGCAAGCCTCACTTTATTGCTGAATAAACCTCTCCTTCCTGTCTTTAACAGACTTAACTCTCTCTAGCCAGTTATTTGGCATTTCAGTTCAATTTGGTACTGCAGTTTTGTTTCCACTACGTCAACACTTTTCCCTCTCTTTTTAAGTTAGAGTGAAAAATAAAGAATTCTAAGTGAAAGAAGCCTTTGGAACATGCAAATGATAAACTTTTCATTTCTAAAGTGAGGTTAGGTGGAGACACAGTAGAAAAAGGAAGCTTTGATAACTAGAAAGCATGCTGGAGGAGGGGGCAGATTAGAAGATAGGAAATTGGTTGCAGGTTTTCTTTTCCTCTCTCTTCACTCTGAGGTGACTCTCTGGGTTCTGTTTTGTTTTGTTTTGTTTGTTTTTGGTTTTGTTTTTGTTTTTGTTTTCTTTTGGTCTTTTCGAGACAGGGTCTCCCTGTAGCCCCAGCCAGCCTGAAACTCTCTCTGTGAACCAGGCTGGCCTTGAACTCACAAAGATCCGCCTGCCTCTGCCTTCCAAGTGCTAGGATTAAAGGCGTGTGCCACCACACCTGGCTGGGTTCTGTTTTATCAAGGGATCCAGGGCAGCTCCAGGAAGCTGTTCACTCAACTGCAATAGAACCTTCTTGGAGAGCCTGTGCTTGCCATACCAAAGCACTCTCCTTTTTTTTTTTTATTTATTTTTTTTTTTTAATTAATTTTATTTATTTCTGTATGTGTATGAATGCACCGTCTGCATGCAAGTCTGTGCACCCGTGTCGTGCAGTGCCACGGAGGTCAGAAGAGGGTGTCGGATTCCCCTGGAACTGGAGTTCTCCTGGAATTGGAGCCTCAGACAGCTCTCGGCCGCCATGTGGGTGCTGGGGATCGAACCTGGGTCCTCTGCAAGAGCAGTCGGCGCTCTCAACCGCTAGGCCATCCCTCCAGCCCCCCAAAACACTCTCCTATCCATACTAATCTGCTCCACCCCGCCCTTCCCTGCCCTGTACCTTACCGTGAACATATAGGCTTCTCAATGATCTTAGTCTCTGTTACCCAGATTTATAAATGAATTTTGGCTTTTTCACTGCTCTATTAGTTTATTTGGTTAAGATGGAGTTCTTGGCTCTGTAAGACACAATGACTGTAGAGTCAGGCTGCCCTGGGTTCAGATCTTAGGTGTTAACTTTTAACAGCCAAAGAGTACTGAGAAATTCACTTAACCTATCTTTGCCTCTGTAGTAATCTACCACCTAATACAGTTGTAAGGTTCAGTGATTTATCAGGACATGGGAATGATTATCATTAGTACTATTAAGCCTGATTCTTTGAGAGGAAGAATATTAGGAAACATACAAAGTAATATTTTTTGTGTGTATAGTACTAGGGATTGAAACCATGCTCTCACTCATGCTAGGCAAGTACTGTATCGCTCAACATTCCCATCCCCATGATAGTAGATTTATGGCTTTAAGATTAAGAACTTTAAAAATTACATTGATTTAAGTATGTATATATATGGAGGTTAGAGGACAACTTAAAGAAACTATTTTTTTCTTCCACCATGTACGTCAGAGGTTGAACACGTGGTAGCAAGTGCCTTTACCCTCTCAGGCCATCTTGCCAGCCAAGGATTAAAAAGTTAGAAATCATGAAGTAATATACTTGAGCACAATAAATAACGACCATCATTCCTATCCTGCCATTCTCAACCTGCCACCTGCATTCACCCAATTCACACTCCCAAGCCACATGATCATATTGCCTTACTGTATTCTTTGCTATTCTAGAACATACACTGAGTGTAGTGTTCATATGAAGCATGATTATTGATGGCTCTATTCTGTTTGTTTAGAGCATGGAAGATTGTCTCTTCTCTGTGCTTTAACTCCATAGAGAAAAGGAAGCACAAAAATCTTGGAGAAGATTAATATCTTTTCTCTGAGTTTTAATGGTGTGATTTGTAGGCAATTTACAAAATTCATCATGAGGTAGTTTTTAAATATGAAGTTGACAGATGACAAGCAGTATCACAAGTTTGTCGGCAACTGCATTTTGAAATTCACTGCTTGGTCTGTCGCTTTATGCAAATGAAAGATAACTTAATATCCAGGTCCTCATAAACATATCTCCTATCCTAGAAGTGCCATTGAAGATTGACTCTTGGGTGCCTTAGTCCTTCCAGAAGGACCAGGTTAGGTACTGACTTCGAGTCTTTAGAGTTTTGGATGATCCCACTGAAAGCTAAAAGTAACTGATCTGCATATTGATAATCATCTATGATTTTATAACTATTGGAAGCATTGGTAGAGATTCCAAGAGTAGAAACCTTATCTCAAGGTAATCACTACTTACTGGTTGTAAATCTGCTTTCCTTGCCTTTGTGGAAAAAAAAAAGAAATCTGCTTTCCGTGAAGAAGAAAAGATGACAAGCTGACTTTCAGGAAGTCATATGGTGCTTTTTATGTGTTCAATATTCTTTCTGCTTTCTACCTAGATTTTAGGAGTTTTCCCTGGTACCTCAAGTATGGCCAGAGCTAAGAGCTGTAGATGGTACACATTGCCTCAGGAGAGAATGTTAGCGGGTAGCAATGAGTGTCAAGTGTAATTTTACTCTCCTTAAATTAAAAAGAAAGAGATGTGTGAAGATACTACTTTCTTCAACCTTTGATTGGTGTTTGGGTCTAGTTTTTGCCTCCATCCCCTTGGGATCAAACCTAGGGCCTTACACATTCTAGGCATGAGCTACATCCCTGCCCATTTTTCCCCCTTTGTGTGTGTGTTGGGGGTGGGGGGGCTTGGTGGAATGGGGAAAAAAAAAATCTCATGAACCCCTGCTGACCTTGAACTCCTGACCTTCCTGCCTTGGCCTCCTAAATGCTGGAATTACAGGCAGGCCTGGCTCCAGTCTTTAATGGGGATGGGGAGAAGCTTAGAAATTTTAGTGACTGTTTTGGTAAGAATGAATTGGTGAGCTGTTATACTTAGAGTATCTCATTTGAACAGTGGATGGCTGCCTAATTGGTCTGATGGCTTTGTTATGCTCTAATTGTGTTCATGATGTTATACTGACCTTATCATAGCTTGGCCTACTGTTGTTATGGGTTGCCTCTTAGTCAGGGACTCGAGTAAGTAGTGTTTCCAAATGTGTTTTAGCCATGTGAACTACTTTGTTTAAATAATCTTTTATAGGAAGCTGGTATATAAAAATACAAAAAAGGGAAGTACTTGGTTTGAAGCAGAGATTTGTAATGCTTCTTCAGTTTTCTTTCTCTATATCCCTTTCCTTCTGCTGCAGCAGTCTGAAGAGAGAAACTTGAAGAGGAATCACCTTGTATTTTTTTTTTTACCTAGTATTTTTTGACATTGTAATTTATAACTCTGGCTCCTGGTAGACTGGCTGTTCTCTGAAGTTAATTATGATACTATTAATGTGTATATGGGAAAATGGTACCAGGAAAATCTTAAGAACTTGTATTTTACTTTATAGATACTGTTGATTATATCATTATATTCTACTTACAGGCTATATGAAGTGCTCTTCTGTTATCTGGGTGAAGGTTAAAATGTGTTTCTCCTGAGTAATTAGTATGTTTCTCTTTAGAATATTGTGCCTCTTACCTCGCTGTGTCTTTGTATTAGTTAGCAGGAGGAATGACATCAACTAAATAGCTTTCTAATTAGCAAATAGATCATGGGGACCATACTACATTTTGTTTAATGGCAGTGTGTTTCTTTTTTCATTGCTATGACAAAACCAAACCAATCAAAAAAAATCCCTGAGCCTTTGAGATGGCTCAGCACGTAAAAGCACTTGCTACCAAGCCTGACAACCTAAATCCAATTCCCCAAGACCCATGTGGTAGAAGGAAAGAACCAACTCCCACAAATTGTGCTTGGCTCTCCACACATATGCTTTGGCACACACAATAAAGAAAGTGATATAATGAACTTTAAATTTTTTGTTTAATATTTTAAGAAAGCAAATTATCAACCTTCCCACTCCCTTCCCTCCACTTGCTCCCCTATTCCCCCTCCCACTATTCTCTCTCACCTTTGTGTGCTTTTTTTTTTTTAATGGACCTATTGCATCCACTTAGTGCTGCCACTATGTACATGGTTGTAGGGCCATCTGCTGGAAGGAACATGGACAATCTCTCAGGGACCACACATACTAAATAAAATAAATACATGCAATAGAAAAATTGAACTGACAAAAGCAAATTGAAAGAAAGTTTTATTTTGGCTCACAATTTGAGGGGACAGCCTATTGTGGCAGGAATGTACAATGGCATGTTGCACTGCATCTGGAGTCAGGAAGCAGAATCATGGATGCCCATGCCCTACTTGCTTTTTCCCTTTGAATTCTATCTAGGATACCAACCCATGGAATGGTTCCACTCAGATTCAGAGTTGGATTTCTTCCCTCTTTGGCTAAAGCTTTCCAGAAAACCCAAGGTATCTTTCCTTAGTAATTCTAAAGCTAATCAAATTGACAGTGAAGGTTAACCATCACAGTGTTTTGGACTTCTCTTTTTTCTACCATTTTTCCCTTCATTTTTGCTTACCTTTGATGTCATGCAACATTTGATTTACCACCCTGAATTCTTTTCTGAACAATATGAAATGTGTAAAAAAAAAAAAAGTAGTAACATGTGATGGGTAGTGCTTGCTTAAGCCTCCCTCAAGGAGGGATAATTGCCAAGTGCCAGTCCTTGAAACACAGACTTCTCTCTAGCATGGATACTAAACTTCCACAATGTCACCTTACTTGTGTTTCTAGGATTATTTTCCACTATTTGATGTTCCAGTCACACAAAATTCTTTCCCCAGAAAGAATACAGTTACATGTCTGTTAGTGATGGCTACACATGAGAGTGAAATGAAAACTGAAACAGCTGTGGTGTCTGTCATCTATAGGATCGCTGTCCTATGTAGTGTGTGGTATATGGCTGTATTTGCTTTTGTCTTTCCATACTAAGGGTACTTAGGAAATTTGTGTTGGCAGAATAATTGATACATCATTTTATGAGCTTTTGCTAGAAACTATTCACTTACACTTTTAACCAAGGAAGTGCTATAGTGTCAGGTGGGGGTGATAACATTTTCAACTAAGTCCTAACCAGTGATCTCTATTTCGTGGTTAAGCAGGCCTTTTATGTGCTTGTCTTTGTTGAGCTATGGGCTATGGATAAGGACTCTTGGTTTTATGACTGCAACAACTATTAAATACCTGACAGCTTGCAACTCTTCCTCTCATAAATTGCATTTACTTGACTGAAATAAGTCACCCAATTCTGATCTGAGGTTTATACTGCAATTTGTATGTTGCAGTGCTTTCATCATCCTTACCCTATTTATTCTTGATGAAAACCCCATGAATTAGAGAAGACAGGTATCACACCTACCTCCATATAGGAGACTTGGGACTCACCATTTGAGTAGTCCATGTCAGAATCAGAACTGACTCTAAAATTGTCCTTTGTTTCACCTTGTTATCCTGCACATAAAGTTGTCCCTGTGTATATAATAGTTGTGCAGTGATTTGTGGCTTTGATTCTTTTAAAGATACTTGTTATCCATTTCCCCAAGGTACTGATTTTTAACTAAAAGAAAAATAAGGTTTTGGAATATCACACACTTTGCTCTTGTGATATTAGGGATCAAATCCAGGGCCTTATGCATGCTAAGCAAGAAAACCACCACTATGTCACCTAGCCTCTTTGAACCTTTTGAGGTTCATTTTATTTTATTTTATTTTATTAAACGTATTTTTTTTTATTTTATTTATTTCCGTATGTGTATGAATGTACTGTCTGCATGCAAGTCTGTGCACCCGTGTCGTGCAATGCCGCGGAGGTCAGAAGAGGGTGTCGGATTCCCCTGGAACTGGAGTTCTCCTGGAATTGGAGTTTCAGACGGTTCTCGGCCGCCATGTGGGTGCTGGGGATTGAACCCGGGTCCTCTGCAAGAGCCGTCGGCGCTCTTAACCGCTAGGCCATCTCTCTAAAAACACCTCAATGAAGTTAAAACATATTTATATGTTGTTTGGGTACACTTTGTGTTTTTGTGGCTGTTTTGATTTTAAAGGCAGATGTGTTTTGTAAATACACAAAATCAAACATTAATATCTGGGCCCTTGTACCTATGTTGATCCTTTGGTTTTGAGCTATCAAACCCATATGATCTTCCACAGAGCTACACTCTCAGCTCCCTACAGTGATCCTTGAGAGCAGAACTGTGTATTGTAAAACATGTATCTTTTAGAGTGTCCAGCAGAGGAGTAGACAGCACAGATAAGTGTACCAGGTCATCGTTAAATAAAGCTGTAACAAGAGAAAAACTGGTTTGCTGTCATGGAACCCTGCTGTGTCTTTCCTAATACCATTTCTAACCTAGAATTTTGAAAGCATTCATTCATTCATTAGATTTTTACTTGATGAGTTCCTCCTACATCCCTGGTATTGATCCTAGAGCAAGTCTGTTAAGCAAATCCTTTTCAGTCTCCTCTTATTATAAATGGAAGTTTTATTTTGAGACATAGCTACACTCATTCATTTACATATGTATATGGCTTCTTTTCATTACTCACCTAGAATTGGAGAGTTGTATGTCCCACAAAGCCCAGTATTTATTGTTAGTGCTTTAGAGGGAACATTTGACAATCCTATTCTAGAGCACTTGGAAATACATCTCTGAAAAAAATTGCTTTGTGTATTTTTTTCTCTTTTCTGTCACATTCTCTCTGTCTTAACAGACACATTATTTTTTGTCATCATTCAGTTGATACTAGGATGCTGCTGCTGATTACAGGGAGCAGTATCTGTCTTCCTCTGGGTTTGTAGGTGTCAGTTTCCTCAGCAGGCCTATTCTCTGAAATGGTAACCATGACCCTCAACTATGCCCAAAGGTGACTTCATTTGGTGGCTTGTGGATAGAAAATTACATGAGAAGGCTTAGTGTACCACTATCCCAGAACAGATCCAAGAGGAATACAGTGAAGCATCGTCAGCATCAAGATTTAATGAAATCACTGCTGTTTTTCTTATTAAAGTATGGTAACAAAGCATATAATGACTTCTGGCATATCATAGTGCTGCTGCTAAGGTGCCATCTATTTTATCCTCTTGGTTTTAGATTGTCAGTGGGAATTGTAACAGATTGAAAGTAAATTTTTTGTTTTATTTATTTATTTATTTATTTATTTATTTATTTATTTATTTATTTTGAAACAAGGTCTCTAGGTGTTACTTGAGCCCTCCTGGAACTTGCTATATGAATCTTCTTGCCTTGCTCTTCCCAGTACTGATATTCTATCTGTGTGCCACTACGCCAAGTGCTTTTTTTGAAATGGGAATTTCACTGTATTGTCCAGGCTGGCTTTGAGCTTGGATGGAAATGACCCTCCTGCTCCAGCTTTCCAGTAGCTAGAACTATAGTTATGTGACACCATACTGGGCTATAGGTTCTTAATATTATAAAAATAGTTTTGATCACTTGAAACTTTGAAAGGTGCTCAGAGAATCTCCATGTTCTACAGGTAGGCTTTGGAGACTATGATTTAGACAGTATGATGTAGCCAGACTGCTTAGGTTGGTTGATTACCAGCTCCATCATTGCTCACTGTCATTTGTTTCTTCATTCTTGGATGTAGGTGCTGTATTGACTTCACAGCTTTGTCAGGAATGTTAAAGGAGTTAGCATTCTTATAAAGTATCTGGAATGGCACTAGGTACATAAAGCACTATGTCAATAAACATTAGTTACTTGTTTAAAAAATACTGTGCAAAATTCCAGGGAATTTAGAGCAAGATGGTATTGAACTGAAGTACTCTGGCAAAATAGTCATTTACAAAAATCGTAAACTAAGTTGGGAATTTGCTTTAAGGGAGTGAGGAGATTTTCTTAAAGGGAAGTAGGTACAGGACAGGAAGATGAAGTCATTGCCTGCTAAGTGGTTGCATGGGTAAAGCTTTAAGACCAAAGAGGAGGGGCTGGAGAGATGGTTAGGAGCGCCGACCGCTCTTACAGAGGACCCGGGTTCGATCCCCAGCACCCACATGGTGGTCGAAAACCATCTGAAACTCCAATTCCAGGAGAACTCCAGTTCAAGGGGAATCCGAGACCCTCTTCTGACCTCCGTGGCATTGCACGACACTGGTGCACAAACCTGCATGCAGACAGTACATTCATACACATTCAGAAATAAATAAAATTAAATAAAAAAAAGTTTTAAAAAAAGACCAAAGAGGAAATTGAGAAGGCTATTTATAGGTATATATCTTGTGTATTACAGGTCTTGGGTTTGATTTTTGTTGTTGCTTGGGGTTTCATTTTTCTTTAGCAAGCAGGTGAAAGTCCGGGAATGAGGAAGCCACTGGAGAATTCTGAGTGGGTTTCTCCTGCTCTCCCTCCTCCCTCCCAGCCTCAAAAGGATATTTAGTGACTTTGTACAGATAAAAACCTCTTATTCTTGAAGGTATCTTATGTGGAACCAAGATCATTTCTAAGAACATGAAATTGATTACAGCTTATTTTCCACTCTACAATTACTGTTTGAAATATGCTAAGCCTGGGAGATTTGCTAAATGAACTCCTTTCTAAAAAAGACAACTGGAAAGGTGCCCAGAAGCATGGGGTGAAGGAGAACACCTTGCTTCAGTGTACAAACTGCATAGCCATAACTAAGCTTACCTACTGGTAATCTTAGGTCACTCTATAAATTTTTAGCTCGACTTTTGCCAAATATTTTTTAATTATTTTTATTTTATGTGTATGAATGTATATTACCTGCATGTATATAAGTACACTCATGTTGCGTAGTGCCTGCAGAGGTCAGTGCAGGACATTGGAGCCCTCAGAACTGGAATTACAAATGGTTGTAAGTCATCATGTGGGTGCTGGCAGTTGAACCCAGGTCCTACAAGAGCAGCCAGTACTCTTAACCACTGAGCCATCTCTCAAGCCCCCCAAACTCGGTTTTTAAAAAGGAATCTTTTGTTTCTTGCCTTGGGGTAAACACCTAACTATTAATGACAGTATGCTGGCAAGGTGCCAGAACACCTTCATTTTCCATTCAACATCATCAAATGCCTACCCTTTGCCAAGCATTATTTTAGGCATCAATGAACAGAAAGTCCCTGTCATTATATTGAATATTTTAGAGGTAAGAGAGACAAAATAATTATAATATCATAAGATTGGGATATATAGCACTGGGAAGGATTATGGAGGATACTGAGACAATATAAAATAGTAGAAGACTTCCTTCCTGGGAAGTGGACCTTTGGGCAAGAGCTAAGGGAGTTGAGAGAACTTAACCACAAGAATTTTAGAGATAGGAGGAACAGCGAGTACAGATTCTTTGAGAGAGAAATATCCTTGAGCATGACTTCTGGAAAAAAAGAAGAGGTCAAGCCACAGGGCCAGATTTTAAAAAGGCTTTGTAAGCCATGGTGATCAGTTTGCTTTAGCATGAGCTAGGAAACCTTAAGAGAATTTTAAGGAAGCAACCACTGTGATGTGATTTACATTGTCTAGCATTACTGCTGCTATGGTGAAAGTAAACTACAGAGGGTAAAGAACAGAAGCCAAGACATATATAATTATATTAGTTATCAATTGCTGTGTAATATATTATTCCAAAATTTCATGACTTGAAGCAACTAAATTTAAAACATTGTGGGGGGAGTGTTTATTTTTAGAGACATGGCCTCTACCTGTAGCCCCAGCTGGCCTGGAGCTCACTGTAGACCAGCTTGGCCTCAGTCTCACAGATATCTGTCTGCCTCTGCCTTTGCCTCTGCCTCCTGAGGCTGGTGTTAAAGACATGTGCCACCATGCCTGGCCCTAAAGTATTTTTTTTAATGTCTTAAGACTTTCTGTGTTGTTGGGCTTTATACAGGTATTCTGCCACCAAGCTATAGCCCTATTCAAATATTTTTTAAAAATTTAAAGGTTGTTAAACATTATTTCCGTTTCTTCAAGGAATATAACAGTGGCTTAACTGTTTGATTTTGGCCAAGGTCTCATGAAGTTGTAGATGAGACATCAGCCAGGGTTGCAGTCATCCAGGGCTGGAGAATCTGTTTGTTGCCAAGTTCGCCTACTTGTGCAGCTGCTCACCACATGGTCTTTTCTTTATGATGTGGCACCCAGCTTCCCCAGAATAAGTTTACAAGCATATGTACAAAATGACTATGGATTGTATGAAGGAAAGAATGGTCTTGTCAGTAAGTGATTTGGGGGTTAATTAGATAATCCATGTGGGGAAAAACATAAATCTTGCTCTGTACCTCATTCCATATTTTTAAAAAGTTAAACTCGATAGATAAGAGATGTAATATTAAGAAAAATACATAATATCTTCATGATCTTGGAATAGGCAAAGTCTTATTAAATAGCATCCAACTATAAAGCATTAACTGAACAAGGGACATCATCAACAAAATTTAGCATCACTGTGATGAAGATACCTGATAGAAACAGCTTAGACAGGAGGGCCTCAGTCCATCATGTCAGGGAGGAATGAGAGTTTATAGCATTAGAAGCATGTGGTAGAGGTTTCTTACTTTACAATGACCGGGAAGCAGAGGCATAGGACTGGAACCAAGGTCTTGGTTACCTTGAAAGGCCCATCACCAGTGACCTATTCCTCCAGTTAGGCCCTACCTACTGAAGATTCCACAGCCTTCCCAAACAGTGCCACCCACCAAGGTACATGTGTAAAAAACATAAGCCTACAAGGGACATTTCATTAAAAATGGAAAAAGCCAGACGTGGTGGTACACGCCTTTAATCCTAGCACTTGGGAGGCAGAGGCAGGCGGATCTCTGTGAGTTCAAGACCAGCGTGATCTACAGAGTGAGTTACAGGACAGCCAGAGCTACAGGGAGATCCTGTCTCAAAAAGACCCGCCTCCTCCCCCCACCAAAAAAGGAAAAGTAAAGCCACATAGTAGGCAGCATAAGCATAGAGCTCACATAACAGGAAACAGCAGAAAAGATGGAAGAGGATGCCCAGTGGCCCATCTATATGCAGATGTGCTCTCCTGTGTTAATCTGACAAAGCTACAAGACTATTCTGAGACATCTCACCTGGGCACAAGAATATATAAATAGAAAGGGAGGTATAGCTGGGTGTGGTGGCGCATGCCTTTAATCCCAGCACTGGGAGGCAGAGGCAGGAGGATCTCTGGGAGTTCAAAGCCAACCTGCTCTACATAGCAAGCTCCAGGCCAGCTGGAACTAAAGGGAGACCCTGTCTCAAAAATACCAAAAAAAAAAAAAAAAAGGAGGTATAGTAGTAATTTCTCAGAGATTCTGTGATGGAATGGTAAAAAGCAAATACAGTCTTTGGGCTCCAGAAATCAGAAACGAAGGTGCTGCTGAATATGTCCAAGTTCACTGTGCCCTTTTCTTTTAAGGACACATGGTTGCATTTAGGGCTCACTTGGTTAATTCAGGATGAGATCTGCCTTAGGTTCTTATGCTATATGAGAAAATATTTACTGGTTTAGGGATTAGGACATGGACTATCTTTGGACCCATCATTTAGCCTAGCACAGGACATAGTAAGTACTAAGTTTTAGCGATGAAGAGTCCAGTGGTTGCATTGTCAGGAATGTATAAACTTCTGTAACTGTTTTGGGAAACTGTTTGGTAGTCCCTGCTGAAGAGAAGGCTCTAAAATCCCCATTAGTGGAGGTAGCTGTTGGGTAGTGATTTTTTTTAATCCCATGAAAACTTACTATGTAGGGATGAAATTGAATTATACCCCAGTTACACAAAAGAGCAAAAAGTCTCATGGTATGAGAAAAGCTATACACAAAATGTTACATACTATATAATTCCATTTACAAAGTTTAAGAACAAGAAAAGCTACTAAGTATAGCATCTATACATGTGTGTATGTACACACACACCTGCTTTCCTCCACCCATTGCTGTGAACACAGGTTGGCTTTGCACTTTGAGTACTCCTTGAGTGCTAGGATTAGAGCCGTGTATCCCCATGATTAGTTACAGAGATAATTATCAAGTGTTTCCTAAATAGTAAGAACTTTAGTCCAAGTCACTATTCTTTTGTCAGAGTGAGTAGCTCTCTTCCCAAGTTTTGCTTGTCAAGTTGTATTTTCTGATCTGTTTTATCAAATTTCCTGGATGTTTGTTATCTCTATAGACAATCTATAAACAGTAGATCCAACCACGTGCCATTGGAGGTCCAAATGCTTGGAATTCTGAGAATTACTGTATGCCATCTAGAATTCCAATCTGAACCACCTGCATCAAACTGACTATTAATCCTAGGATTATTTATTATTACAAAAAATTTATAGTAGCATGGAACTTAAATTCTACTTTGTTCTCTTTAGGGATTCCCTTTTGATATTGTAAAAGAGAATTAGCCATCCCTGAGCCCAATGAAAGACAGGTAGATGGGAGGGGCTTTCCTTATAAGTTTGTCCTGAAGTACTAGTTCAAGGTTTAACTGGTGTTTTTATTTAATTTGCTACATTATGTGATTTCCCCTCCCCCCCTTCTTTTTTGTCTTTTTGAGACAGGGTCTCCCTATAGCCCCAGCTAGCCTGGAAGTCACTCTATAGACCAGGCTGGCCTTGAACTGACAAAGATCCACCTGCCTCTGCCTTCCAGTGCTAGGATTAAAAGGTATGCACCACCATGCTCAGTTTACAGACAGTTCTTAGCCATCATGTGGGTGCTAGGAATTGAACCTGGGTCCTCTGCAAGAGCAGTCGGTGCTCTTAACCGTTAAGCCATCTCTCCAGCCCCTCTGCCATACTTTCGAAATTACTAATAAAGGACTCAAATTCAGAAGATTATATAGATGCCAACAGGGAGATCAAAAACTCTGATTAGCTGAGTGGCCAAAAACAGGTCACCTGACAGGACCTTAGTTGAATTTTACTTCAGAGAATTTAAGTCCACTTTTCAGGTGTTCCTATTTTTGCCTGGAATGTGGAATGTGTATATAACAGTCCCCAGTTTTTGAATGCCAACAACTACTTTTTAAAAGTATTTAGTATGTGCTGGCCTAGCAAACATAGCTGAGTCAGATTTCACTTAATTTGGCCTTTTTACTTCTCTGGCCTGACTTCTTATTGTTAACTATGTTTCTTGACTGTTCCCTTCAGGTCAAGTCAGTAAAACACAAAATGAAAAACACATATGCATCAAAAGAAGGAAATGTGGTTAGTCAGCAATATTTTGTAGGGTTTATGTTAACCATAAAAGGGATTTGAAAAAGAAATTTGGTTTACCTGGGAAATGAGTTATTTACCTATGAAGCCTTCCCTATAGTAAGGTTAAGCATCCCAAAGAGTGCTACAGGCAGCTTCTTGAGGAATGTGGAGCTGATTTCCCTAAACAGATAGGACCTGTTTGGGCAGAGTGCCACAGCAGACAGCATTTAGAGGAAAGAGCAGCAAGAGCTAGGAACGAACAGCTTGGGTGGAGCAGAGTTAGAGTGGTGGTTGAACGTCAGCTGCATAAGGCATGTGTTATATACTTTCTGTTATACATATATGCTTAGAGAATTTATGCTAGGTCAATAAGTTGCCCAAACTTTTTAATAGAATTTTTGGAAAATGACAAAGTTGGGTATCATACTGTTGGTAGCCTAACTCTTAAGGCTATTCTCTTTTACACAGCATGCTTTGTAGGCTGAGCTAGGAACCTTATGCAGAACATGAACAGTTGGTTGAATATTTCTCTGGGGCATTTACCATATAATAACTAAAACAAATAGTATAACAAGAACTAGGAGTTCCAGGAGAGTAAAAGTTAGTGGATCTGGAGGCAGGGCAGCAAAACAGAACAGTTGAAAATAATGCAGGTATCACATACATGATCCTGGAAATCAATTCCCAGGATCCCCCCAAAATCTCTCAGGTATGAAGGGAAGAGAATCACTGTTAGAATGGAAAATAAAATAGCATGAGATATTTGTAAATGAAAATCATTAGAATATGGTAATTTAGCTATAGGAAATGAAGCAAAGGCAAATTGGTTTAACCTTATTGAGTCTGTTACTTCATTTTTTGTTGATCTTTTGTAGCAATTTTAATAGTAATGAATTTTTTTGTGTTCTCAGAACTTGACCTTGAATTTTTATAATGATAAAACCTTTTTTAGAGAAAATGGCATACAGGAAAAGAAATTTTTCAGAAGTGTGGCTGGTTATAGCCAATTAAAATTGCATGCTATCGGGGCTGGAGAGATGGCCTAGCAGTTAAGAGTGCCTACTGCTCTTGCAGAGGACCCGGGTTCGATCCCCAGCATCCACATGGCAGCTGAGAACCGTCTGAAACTCCAATTCCAGGAGAACTCCAGTCCAGGGGAATCCGACACCCTCTTCTGACCTCCACGTGCATTGCACGACACGGGTGCACAAACCTACATGCAGACAGTACATTCATACACATAAAAAATAAATAAAAATTTTAAAAATTGCATGCTATCTTATTTATTTTTATTTTATATGTGTATTATGCCTGTAGGTATATAAGTGCATTTGTGTTGTGCAGTGCCTGCAGAAGACAAAAGGAGGCATCAGATTCCCTGGAACTGGAGTTAAGGATAGTTAGCTGGCACGTTGGTGCAGGGCTTGAAACCCAGGTCCTCTGGAAGAGCATTCAATGTTCTTAACTGCTGAGCCATCTCTCCAGCCCCCATAAAGTCCATGCTATTTAGTGTTAGGACTCAGTAAATGAATGAAATTTTTATCTTTAAGTGAAAATAATAAGAATTCATAAATACTTATAAAAACATGTTTGTTTTTTAAATAGGACAGATTCTTATCCTTTTAAAGATAAACAGGCTGATTATCTTCTTACTAAATGTGTTACTTTGGGAAAGTTATTAAGTCTTATATCATTTTCCTCATTTTTAAACCTATGATATCAATAGTACCATCATGGGGTTGTTTTTATAGTAAATTCCTTAATAATTGTGAAACATTGTCTAGAGGACAGAGTGATAGGTTGTGGGATTTTGACTTACGAAGTGTCAGAGCTCAACATTTTATGAATTCAGTTTTTAAGCTGTTTTATTGTTACGATGGTGCCAGTTAGTGTCTTGTACTCTTACTTTTCCCCTTGGATTTGTTAGCTTTAGAGTTCCACAGTGTGGCATGAAGAATTATTCTACCTTCTTTTCTTACCTTATCCATTCTACTTCCTGATTGTAGGAGTGAGGAAGTGGTGTCCTAAAAGTTGTTCACCTGCCCAAAAAAGTACTGTGTCAAGGGTAGGACTGGGATTTCTCCACAATACCTTAGCTGTGCCATTACCTTCACATAAAATATCATCTTGTGTGATTTTAGGGATCATTTTGAATCTTTACAAAAAGTACTTTTTAATGTTCTGTAGATGAATTAAGATTGATTCCTTTTATAATTACCTATGTGTATAAATCCCTGTGTGTCTAGTTCTGAAAAAGAAAAGAAAAAAAAAAGCAATCAAATTGTGCCAGGCAGTTTGGCTTGAAAAAACAGCTAGAGTTAAAATATTTTGAATTTTGCTCTTGCCATTTTGAAGTATTGTGAGAAAAAAGTTTGATGGTTATATTATACTTTTGTCTGTGTCTGTTTTTTTTTTTTGTTGTTTTCATAGACATGGTTATCTCTTCTGGATCTTTGTGATTACCAGTTATAATACTGAAATGTTAATCAGTATCACTGAGGAAAGCTCTTTTCATTATATATTAGTCACTTTAATGCTATTACTGGGTGGCCTGATGAAGTACTGATTTGGACCAGTGTTTCTATAAGTCTTTTCTGTTTCCCACTTCAGGGAGCCTTTTAAGGTTTTTTCTCCCCCCTCTTAGTAGTCTCCACCTACATGAAACTTTACATCCACAGGTAATGCTGTGTATCTGTGTGTAAATATTTATCAGTTTTGTCCATAAAGAGTAAGTTGCTTTTTGCCTCCTTTTCCCAAACAATCAGTGTTAGCTTCCTTTGAAATACTGTGACCTGTGTTTGGCATGTCCATTTTGCAGCAGTGAATTCTTAACTGTTTCTGGTTCCAGGACCTTACACTTTCTGAAATTAAGGAATACCATGAAAGCTTTTGTTATAAGGGTAATATTTTGTCAAGTGAAACTGAAGGGGAAAAGTTAATACTAATTCATTTATACATTTTATAGAAATTGTATCCAGCCCTTCATATACATGCTGCTTAGTGATAAGTGGCTTAATAAAGTAAGATTCTCATGGTTGGGTCTGATTTAATCTGTATAGTGTTATAAAGAAAATCTGGGCTCTTGTAATTGGAAAAAGAAAGACTGCTTGCATAACCTTTTCAGATAATAGCTGTTATTCTTTAATATTACACCAAAACTTGACATTTGGTGGTTTCAAAGGATGGGTTGCAGGGTAGAGTCTGGCACCATATGAAAATCTTTTGTCTTTGTTGGTCTGTCAAATTTAATGGGTCTTTTGTTTGCAAATGGTTTTTGTACTATCATACATTGGGTACTTGACTGACTTAAGATCTTCAGATGTTGATTCAATATCATCTAAGCACATTTTGCTGTCACCACCATTAATGTCCCTAAAACACTCACAGTATTGGAGACTCGTGAAGCTGTTTTTCTATCTGAATACTTGAATGTTGTTGTGTCCTTAGTTATTTACTGCTCTAGTTTGAAGTGACAGGAACACACACCTCCTTTGTGAGGAAAATGCCTGCATTATTCAAGTCTGAATAATCAGTTCATCAGTCATTGTTTCAAATAAAAATGTTCATGAAAAAAGTAATTTAGTCGGTTCACAATTCAAACATTCATAAAAGGAATTTTGTTTATATCTTTCTATGTAGTAAGAATGCTTCATAAGTTCCTCTCAGTTCCACAAAATATTCACAAGCTGTAGGGAAAATTCCTATGTAGTCCTGCATAGTGAAACCGAAAGGAGAATGAAAGAAAGAGAAAGAAGGAAGGTAGAAAAAAGGAAACAAAGAAAGTCTTTGTGCTTGGAGGCAAGATTTAATACATTGTTTACAGAACCATATAGTACAATTTGTTCTGCTGCCTTAACTTGACTGGATGATAAGGCTCTGGCTGCTTAGTGCACCCCTCCTATTGCACCACTTAAGAATCTTGTCAGTTTGGTCTTAAAAGGTCAAATCGCTTGATCTGAAAGCAGTGTTGACTTCCATAGGACCACATTTTTAAAATCACTTTGGCTTAGCCAGACTGACTAGCTAGATGAATCCTGCTCCATCACTTAATTAGCTACATGGTGATAAGCAATCACTCATAACTAAACAAACATGAAAAAGAGAAAGCATGACTGAAGAGATGGCTCAGTGGGTAAAGGGCCCTATACCAAGCATAAGGACCTGATCTGATCCTTGGAGCTCCCTAGCTAGCCAGTATAGCCAAATCAGTGAGCTCTAGGTTCAGTGAGAGAACCTGTCTCAGAAAAGAAATTAGAAAGTGATGAGGAAGACACCCAGGGTTCACTATGAGCATACACCTGCATGTACACCTACATATTAGTCCAGCTAATTAGGGATCCTCTTGCCTCAGCCTTCCAAGTGCAGGGATTACAGGTGTGTACCACCCCATCCAATTAGGATATTTCTTTTCATTAGTAGATTCTAAGTCTGTAGCATCCTTTTTAATCCAGACAAAAAGATTTTAATCTTGGTTCTGAAATTTACAGTAATTCCCACTCCTCAACAGTCTTCATTTAGATGAAGAAAAATATGGCTATCATAAACAGTGAGTCCTCCTTAGGTGTTTACCAGGTCAAGACAAAATGTTTTCTATTTTGAGGTAACCTCATTCTTCATGGACTGTAATACACATAGATCCATTTGGAGTAGGCTTCTTTTAGAATGCTTTTTTTCCAGTAACCCTTCTTTTTAAGAGCCTCTTATTACTGTTCACTGTCATATTATTTGTGCCAAATAACCAGTTGCTTTCAGAGAGAAATAGCATGTGGAGTTGTTCCATCTGTTATGCTTGATTTATTACCTTCATGTAACTCCCAAACAGTTTGAGTCCCAGGATCCCATGACTAATGGCTCTGTTTTGCTAGACTTTAATTTCACTTTTTAAAAATTTGAGTGCTGGGAGATTTCCCAAGACCACCTGAAGCACTGGTAGGTAGGTAGGAGCTGGGTTCTTCAGCAAGGTGGATTGTTGTTTGATTTAATCTAGTTAATCTGGTTGTCTTTGGCTTAATTGGCTTTTGTGGCTGTGGGGACGGAGTTATCCCACCAGCTGGTATAAAAGGTGGGGCTGTGTGAGTCTTGAGATCGGAGATCTCCCAAGATCACCTGAAGCACAGGAATCAGGGCCTCCCCCCCCACCCCCAATTAGGATTTCGAAGGCATCTGAACCAGGCAAGCAAAGCAAGCCTTCAACACAGTGAGGAGGCATTTGGGATTCACATTGGAACACAGGCAAGGAGAAGCCCATATGCCAGGAACACAAAGAAGAGACCACATGGGAAAGGTGCAGGATAATCCTGCACCAAGCTCTGCCAACCCTGTAGAAGATTCCTACAGTGGGATCCTCCTGGGGATGACCCAGGACACAGATCAAGAAGGACCTAGAGAGAGAGAATGACAAGCTCCTGAAGGAAGTGGAAACACTGAAAAAGATCCCATGCTGAAAAAGATAAGGAAACCAACCAGCAAAGCAAAGAGCTACAGAAAGAGATTGAGTAGCTCCAAAAGGAAGTAGAAATACTAAAGAAATCAGAAGAGGAAATGAAAAAGGACATCAAACACTCATCAATCAAGAGGAAAGGAATGGAAAAAGCCTCAGAAGCAGAATGGAGGAAGCAGAACAAAGAATATCAGACCTGGAAGATAACACAGAACAACTAAAAACCTCAAGGAAAGATTATGAAAAATTTAAAAATACACAAAAATGGAACAACCAGGAGCTGTGGGACACTATGAAAAGATCAAACCTCCGCATCATAGGAATAGAGGAAGGAGAAGAATCCCAAGAGAAAGGTATTGATCAGATCTTCAACAGAATAATAGATGAAAACTTCCCCAAACTAAAAAAGGACAAACCAATACCAATACAAGAAGCACATAGAACTCCAAACAGACAAGATCAGAAAAGAAATTCTCCACGCCACATCATAGTTAAAATGCTGGACACCCAAAACAAAGAGAAAATTCTTAAAGCGACAAGAGAAAAACAACAAGTGACCTATAAGGGGAAACCTATCAGAATAACAACGGACTTCTCACAGCAAACGATGAAGGCAAGAAGAACCTGGAGCAAAGCATTCCCAGTGTTGAGGGACAATGGATGCCAGCCCAGGTTACTATACCCAGCAAAAATGTCAATCATAGTGGAAGGAGAGAGGAAAATCTTCCATGACATAAACAACTTGAAAGAATACATGTCCGGAAAACCAACCCTTCAGAGAATACTTGAAGCAATCCAAAGAACAGAAGAAAGGAGCAACCAACCCCAGGCAACTAGAAGGAGAAATCAATAAAAGCATAACTGCAGAAGTAGAAACCTAAATCAAAACCGCAGATGGATAATAAGGCAAAAGGAAGCAACACAAACCTATCAGTCATAACCTTAAATATTAATGGACTAAATTCCCCAATCAAAAGACATAGACTGGGAGACTGGATTAGGAAACAGAATCCATCGATATGCTGTCTGCAAGAAACACATCTTACCTTCAAGGACAGGCACCACCTTAAAGTGAAGGGATGGAAAAAAATATTCCAAGCAAATGGTACCAAAAAGAAAGCAGGTGTTGCTATTTTAATATCGGATAAAATAGACTTCAAAGTAAAAGAAATCAGAAGAGACAAAGAAGGCCATTACATTTTCATCAAAGGAACAATCCACCAAGAAGATTTCACAATTATGAATATATATGCCCCAAATTCTGGTGCACCAAACTTTATAAAGACAATTCTCCAGGACCACAAGTCACAGACTAACCCCAGCACACTCATAGTGGGAGATTTCAATACCCCACTGAGTCCTTTGGATAGGTCAACAGGACAAAAAATAAACAGAGAGACATCTGAACTGAACGATATGATACACCAAATGGACCTCATAGACCTCTACCGAACATTCCATCCTAATACCAGAGAATACACTTTCTACTCAGCACCCCACGGAACATTCTCCAAAATCGACCACATCCTGGGACACAGAAGAAACCTCTACAAATACAAAAAGATTGAAATAATTTCATGCATCCTGTCAGACCACAGTGCAATGAAGCTCAACATCAACACCAGGACAAGCCCTCCTGCCTACAAGAACACATGGAGACTAAACAACACACTCTTGAATAATGAATGGGTCAAGGAAGAGATAAAGAAAGAAATAAAAACATTCCTGGAACTGAATGACAATGACAATACAACACAACAAAACTTATGGGATACCTTAAAAGCAGTCCTAAGAGGGAAATTTATAGCCCTGGGTGCCTACATTAGAAAAACAGAAAGAGCACAAGTGAATGATCTAACACTACAGCTAAAAGCACTTGAGAGGCAACAACAGATGAACCCTAAACGCAACAGACAGGAAGAAATAACAAAAATCAGAGCAGAAATCAATGAAATAGAAACAAAGAAAACAATACAAAAAATCAATGAAGCCAAAAGTTGGTTCTTTGAAAGAATAAACAAGATAGACAGACCTCTAGCCCAGTTAACAAAAAGAAAGAAGGAACAACTCCAAATCAATACAATCTGTGATGAAAAGGGAAATATCACAACGGACAAGGAAAAGATCAAGAAAATTATATGGGAATATTACAAGAACCTATATTCTACCAAGTTTGAAAATCTAGAAGAAATGGATGAATATCTGAAATCTTGGGAATCACCAAAGCTTGGCCAAGAGGAGACCAGCAGCTTAAACAGACCCATAACATATGAAGAAATAGAGGATGTAGTAAGAAGCCTCCCAACTAAAAAAAGCCCAGGCCCAGACGGTTTCACAGCAGAATTCTATAAAACATTTCAAAAAGACCTACAACCATTATTTCTGAAACTGTTTAGAAGTATACAATCAGAGGGAATTCTCCCAAATTCCTTCTATGAAGCCAACATCACTCTATTACCAAAACCAGGCAAAGATCCAACTAAAAAGGAGAATTATAGACCCATCTCCCTCATGAACACAGATGCCAAAATTCTAAACAGAATACTGGCAAATCGCATACAGACCCACATCAAGAAGATCATCCATCATGACCAAGTTGGATTCATACCAGAGATGCAGGGATGGTTCAACATACGAAAATCAATAAACATCATCAAACACATAAACGGAATCAAAGACAAAAACCACACCATCATCTCAATTGATGCTGAAAAAGCCTTTGACAAAATCCAGCATCCCTTCATGCTTAAAGTCCTAGAAGGAATTGGATTGGAGGGATCATTCCTCAATGTAATCAAAGCCATATACAGGAAACCCACAGCCAATATCATCCTAAATGGGGAAATGACGGAAACATTCCCTTTAAAGGTAGGAACTCGGCAAGGCTGCCCCCTATCACCACTCCTCTTCAATATAGTGCTTGAAACACTTGCTAGAGCAATAAGGCAAGAAAAGGATATTAAAGGAGTACTAATTGGAAAAGAGGAAGTCAAACTATCCCTATTTGCTGATGATATGATTGTTTACTTAAGGGATGCAAAAAACTCCACCAGAAAACTCCTAGAAACGATTAACAGCTTCAGCAAAGTGGCAGGATACAAAATTAACCTTAGAAAATCAATGGCCTTTCTTTACACCAAGAACAAGCAACTGGAGAAAGAATTCAAAGAGACCTTCCCACTCACAATAGCCTCAAAAACAATAAGATACCTAGGAACAAACCTAACCAAAGACACCAAAGACCTCTACAACAAAAATTTTAAACCCTTAAAGAAAGAAATTGAAGAAGACCTCAGAAGATGGAAAAACCTCCCATGCTCATGGATTGGGAAAATTAACATTGTAAAAATGTCCATTTTACCAAAACTCTTGTATAGATTTAATGCAATCCCAATCAAAATCCCCAAGAGTTTCTTCACAGGCTTGGAAACAAAAGTTCTTAAATTCATTTGGAGAAACAAAAGACCCCGAATAGCCAAATCAATCCTGAGTGAAAAGAGCTACACAGGAGGGATCTCTATACCAGATTTTAAACTATACTACAGGGCTATAGTCATAAAAACAGCCTGGTACTGGCACAAAAACAGACCTGTTGACCAATGGAACAAAACCGAAGATCCAAATCTGAGCACATACAATTTCAGCCATCTCATATTTGACAAGGGGGCCAAGAAACCACAATGGAGAAAAGACAGCATCTTCAGCAAGTGGTGTTGGCAAAACTGGATCACCACTTGTAGAAGAATGAAATTAAACCCCTACCTCTCACCCTGTACAAAAGTCAACTCCAGATGGATTAAAGACCTCAACGTGAAACCCCAAACTCTGAAGGTGATAGAAGAAAAAGTTGGCAGCAGACTACAAGACATAGGCGTAGGAAAAGACTTCCTAAATCAGACAGCAGCTGTGCAAGAATTAAGGTCGACAATTGACAAATGGGACCTCATTAAACTCAAAAGCTTCTGTACATCAAAAGAAACAATCAAGGAAGTGAAGAGAAATCCCACAGAGTGGAAGGAAGCCTTCATTGCAGAAACACCTGACAAAGCATTGATTTCCAGAATAAACTACTCAAAAAACAAAGAAGAAAGAAAACAAATGACCCACCTAACAGATGGAGCAAAGAGCTGAACAGAGACTTCACAAGTGAGGAATTAGAGATGGCTGAGAAACACCTTAAGAAGTGTTCAGCATCACTAACCCAAATCAAAACCACTTTAATTTTACTCCAATAAGACTGGCTAGGATCAAGAAAACAAATGATACCAAGTGCTGGAGAGGTTGTGGGGAAAGGGGAACACTCATCCACTGCTGGTGGGAATATAAACTCATGCAGCCACTATGGAAAGCAGTGTGGAGAACCTTTGGAAGACTTGGAATGAACTTGTCACCCTACCCAGCCAAACCACTCCTAGGCATGTACCCTCAAGACTCACCACCACAGAGATACATGCATGGCCATGTTTATTTCAGCTCTCTTTACAATAGCAAGGAGCTGGAACCAACCCAAATGCCCCTCAACTGATGAGTGGATAGAGAAAATGTGGTACATCTACACAATGCAGCAGTAAAGAAAGATGACATCATGAGCTTTGCAGGAAAATGGCTGGAGCTAGAAGAGACATCATGCTGAGTGAAGTAACACAGTCCCAGAAAAACAAACGACGAATGGTATCCCTCATCTGTGGATGCTAGTGCCAATTACCTAGCTGTACGTATGTCTTGTGCAGGGCCCCTTGAGCTTTTGTCCAAGCAGTTGGGAGTGATGCATATTGGAAACAGCAACAACAACAGAAAGGACTGCATCAAAGAACTGACTGAAACAGTGAACTTCTGCTCAGAACAGTCAACTTCCACATGGAGAATATCAAGAAAGACTGAGAAAGAGATGAAAAGCATGTGTGGCAGAATGCATGAACTCTGAATTTGAGTGCTTAAAAGATTACTTTCTCATTAGGCAAGTAATATTCATTGAAGGTTTTTGATTGTGTTTATTTATTTTATGAGTATTCATGTGTTACCTGAACATATGTACGTGCACTCATGTGGTGCGATGCCTGAGATCAGGGGAGGGCATTGGATTCCCCTGGAACTGAAGTTTAAGGTTCAATGTTAGCCACCATGTGGATGCTTAAAGATTCAAACCCATGTTCTCTGAAAGAGCAACTAGTGCTCTTAACTGCTGAGGCATCCCTTGAGCCCATTGGTTTTTGTTCTATTTGGATTTTGTTTTGTCTTGTTCTGTTTTGAGATGGGGGTCTCCTTATAGCTCCAGCTGGCCTGGAACTCTGCTATGAGGACCAGGCTGTCATTGATCTTTTGAGATCTGCCTGTCTCTGCCTCCAGAGTTCTGGGATTAAAGACAAGGGCTACAATGGCCATCATCTAAGAAAAAATTGTAGAAATTGAAGTTGTGGAAAAGGTACATATCAGGTAAACCTTAGCATTGCTGTTTCAGATGTTTCTGCTGCTCTTTTTAGTAATTGATAGCTGCTCTTTTAGCACCAGTTGGCAACCTATTGTGTATACATTTCAATCTGTGCCTTTTCATTACCATTTTCTTCTTGACAAATATTTTAAAACTTTAATGATACTGACATTGTCATCATTAATACTTTATTCTAATGTTGGACATTATTTCCATTTACCCACATTGAAATGTGCTGTGGAGCATATCCTTGTTTTTTTGTCCTTTTTCTGGTTATGTTCTAGCTATTCTATAGATGACTGTAGAGGAAAAAAAATGGCTGGTTCAGAGAACAAATAGTATTTGTCTTCTGTAGGACTCTTGAGGTGATTTCCTAAATTGCCTTTCAAAATGTTTGAATCCATTTTTCACCTGCATTCTGCTCAGTTCTCTGTATTGTTGTTGAAATTGATAGTCTGTAGGATGCTTTTTAAACAGAATTAATCACAAGTTACCATGAACTTCACAAGCACAACTTTAAATGGTTAGAAATGAAGTAGTATAACTTAATTAAAACTTCTAATAATTGCTCATCATTGTGAGAATTTGGACTGAGGTTAACCTGTGGGTAGTGCAGTCTTCAGAAAGAAGTCCCTTTCTCTAGAACTTCTTTATATTTTCTGAGCCAGCACAAACCTGCCTTTGTAGAGTGGCTTGGAGGTAGAAGGTCACCATGTGTCCTTTGGTCTTTCTTTTCTGTCTTTGCTTTTAACCCTGTGTCTCCTGGGACAGTTGTGGAGTGGTTGGGGAAGGGGTACCTTAGGGAGTTTTTTCCTTTGTTAAAGCAGATTTGGGTAATGTAAGCTTGAAGTCTTATGTTTGAGTTCTTTGCTAATTCTGTGTACATTTCAGGTGTGCAACAGAAGAACATGGCTCAAGAGACTAATCATAGCCAAGTGCCTATGCTTTGCTCCACTGGCTGCGGATTTTATGGAAATCCTCGCACAAATGGCATGTGCTCAGTATGCTATAAAGAACATCTTCAGAGACAGAACAGTAGCAATGGTAGAATAAGCCCACCTGGTAAGTAATCCTGTTAAACACAGTTTAAACATAGTTCATGACCAAAACACACAGGGTAGTCCAGTATATCCAGTACCTCTTTTCACCCACCTTTTGTATTTACTATACTGTATTTATCAGTAAATTTGTCAATACACAATGTGAGGATCAGTAATGAAGGTCAGGAACAAGAAAATCCCTGCTCCTTGTAAACACAGAAAACCTATTACATAATCTTTCTTGCTTCATTGCTTTTAATTTTAATACAGAGATAAAACCTAAACTCAATCTAGTCAGCCATTGTGGAAAGTAAGGTAAGGGAGTGTGAGGCCTTGGGTTCCTTTATCTGCCAGGGGTTATTGAGAGTATGCAGATACACAGTATAGTATTGGTAGAGAAAGCTTGTGACTCCATTAGGAAGGAAAGTACAGCTGACCAACTCAATCCAATTCATTTGGATCTTTTTATGTCAAAGGATTTTCTTGAAATTGATGTGGTCTTTGATTTAGTTAAGAAGGATTGTGAGGATGCTAAGTCTAAGCTTTGCTACTGTCAAGATTTTTCAGCTAGTATAGTTCTAATTAATAACTTAATGTATAGGTTTTGTGGTTTTTTTTTGGTTTTTTTTTTTTTTTTTTTTTTTTTTTTGGTACTTTTTTTTTGGTTTTTGTTGTTTTTTGGGTTTTTTTTTTTTTGTTGTTTGTTTTGTCTTTTTGAGACAGGCTCTCCCTGTTGCCCCAACTGTCCTGGAACTTGCTCTGTAGATCAGGCTGGCCTTGAACTCACAAAGATCCGCCTGCCTCTGCCTCCGGAGTGCTAGTATTAAAGGTGTGCACCACCACGCCTGGCTCTTTTACATGCCCTATTATTTAATTTAAAATATTTTGAGGGCTTTATTTCATATTCAGCAATTCAAAGTTTTCTTAAGGCTAAGAGCAGATGAAATTGTTTTATATTTAATAACTATATCTTATTAGGCTCAGGAAAAATATAACTGATGTTTTCATTTTGTACCTGTGTGTGCCTTAATTATCTCTTAAGTATTTTATTTGTACATTAGTATTTGGAAGGGGTTTGTGAATTAAAGGATTTGACTTTGAGTGATAGCACCAAGAAACAGGAATGTAGTTATAGACATGTACAGTTTGTATATGATTTCCTTCTTAGTTAAAACTAACATTTTTTAGCGGCTAGAGAGATGGGTCAGCACTTAAGAGTGCCTGCTCCTCTTGCAGAGGACGCAGGTTCGATTCCTAGCACCCACATGGTGGCTAAGAACCATCTTGAACTCCAGTTCCAGGGGAATCCAACACCCTCTTCTGACCTCCATGGCATTGCACAACACGGGTGCGCAAACCTACATGCAAGACAGTACATTCATACATACTAAAAAAAAAATTAACATTTTTAGGATTTAATAAAAAGAAAGTAAACTTTTTTTTAATGAGAGGCAGGAGATATAGATGTAGCTCAGTGGTAGAACATAGCCTTACCATGCACAAGGTCCTAACTTCAACCCTTTTGGGAGGGGGAACCCAAAAAAGTTTTCCCCCAACTCCAAGCTGTTACAAAGTATTAAGTTAGAAATAACAAGAATCCATGTATGATGTTTTGTGGAAATTGGTCTTGCCCTGCTTTTAGATCAGGTCTTGGGCTGGTGGAGAATTGCTAACATGCAGTGTGGTTGTGCTGTTGCAGCAGCTTCTGTGAGCAGCATGTCTGAATCTTTACCAGTCCAGTGCTCAGATGGCAGTGTCCCAGACACTCAGTCAACATTAGACTCTACGTCTTCATCTATGCAGCCAGGGTAAGGCTTACTTCATGAGTAGTAAAAGAAAACTATTAGAAAACTGAAGAACACTGTTTTGTTTTATTTTGAAATAATTTTTCTTAACACTATAAAGTTACTTCAAGATTAACTTGCTTAAAATTGTATTAGACCACTACTTCATAATTAGAAAGTGCTTTTTATTTTTATGTTGACCAGAAAAAAGGTCCTGTGTCTTAGATTCCCCTTTTCAGATGTCTTCCTTTATTCATACTATATCCTGACCTACTGCTGAAGTTCTTTTTTTTTTTGTTTTTTGAAGTTCTTTTAAAGTGTATTTAGTTAATTCTTTACATTGTGGTCCTTGGTCTATACATATTAGTACCTTGAACCTATTTTTAAAATTTATTTCTTCTTATTTTATGTGTATGAGTGTTACGCCTGGATGCATGTAAGTGCACCTGTGTTGTGCAGTACCCTTGGAAGACAAAAGAGGGGGGGTTCAGATTCCCCTAGAACTGGAGTTACAGACGTTTATTAGTTGCCAAGTGGGTGCTGGGATTCAGACTAGGTACTCTACAAGAGTATCCAGTGCTCTTAACTGCTGAGCCATCTCTCCAGCCCCCTACTAGTACCTTGAATCAAAATACAGTCATGTCATGGGGTCTTTTTGGGTTTTGTCATGAAATATTCTTTTTTTTTCCTTTTGCTTCATTTTATAATGGTGTTTTTAACTCTGAAATAAGAGATAAAGGGATTTGAACAGAAATACTTATTTTAATGTATTAAAGTCATGGTACATGGTCATAATCTCAGCACTTGAGAAATTGAGGCAGGGGGATCAGGAGTTCAAGGCCATACTTGGCTACATAGCATATTTGAAACCATTCTGAACTCCAAAAAGGAAAGGAAAGAAACACTTGTTTCCATTCTATTCTGTTACAAAGCAGTATATACATTTTTAGCACTGCGGTTCCTTTTTTTCTATTTATAGTACATGTACCTTTGTGACTTTATTCTAGGGCTCCTAAAGTAAGGCCTTATCATGCTAGTTTTCATTTAATGTGTTCTTGTGTATGCAAAAAACATGCACTGTTCTTTGGTTTCCAAATACTTCTGCAATTCATTCGAAGCTCTATGATTATGCTAGGCTATAAACAAGTATGTTTTTTGTAGTACATGATACTAATTATGTAACCTCAGTTTATATCTATGTTTGGATGATAACTTTTTTAAAATTGGTATGCTGGGAGCAGTGGCACTCAGCTGAAGTTGGCAAGAGGTTCACTTGAGCCCAGGAGTTTGAGACCAACCAGGGAAACATAGCAAGCCCTATTTCAAGGCAAAAAAAATTTAATAAAATATACATTTTAAGTTTAAAAATGCAAATCAAAATATCTTTTGTTTTTCTAGCCTTGTATCAAATCAGTCACTTTTATCAGACTCTGTAGCACCTTCCCAAGTGGACAGTACATCTGTGGACAAAGCAGTACCTGAAACAGAAGATCTGCAAGGTTTGCATATGAGCTAGCATGTGTTTGTCATTTATAATAAGACTTTAAGTATTGTAGCCTAAACTCAAGCATAGGCATGTGTATAAAAAATTGCTTATAACTTTTGTATTTTCATTCTGAGAATACTTTATATCTTCAAATAAATGGCTTAAAATACTGTCAGCCACTTACATGATTAGATCAACATAAAGAGAAAAATTCAAAATTTATTTGAAAAATATAATTAAAATGATCAAGTAGACATGTTACACTATTTATCTTCTTTTATTTTGGCCAGTTAAAATGTAAAACCTGTTTCATCACTAAGCAAACTGGTAATGTTGGCTTGCAGGATTCTGGCTCTCTTTGGTTTTCACTGATAATTTGAGAGGCTTTTCTGCTTGGTTGCCAGGCACACCTCTTCCCATCTGTGACTTACAGCAGTGCAGTGGTCAGGTTCAGTTGCTTGCCTTCAGAGTCTGGCACCTCATACTCTTGCCCTGGCTACATGGATTCAAGTGACCTCTTAGAACTCTTAGAAACTTCTCTGAAGGCTTTCTTAGTGGGAGGCATTTAGGAGGCCCTTAAATAATCTGTGCCAGGCGATATTGTCTCCCATCAGCTGAAGGAGTGTACTGTGCAAAGATTAACTCATGTTGATGAACAGTATTGTGGAACACTATGGTGTGGTTTAAAGGAAAGAACATACTAAGTTGTGAACTCTGTATTATCTATGCTATGTGCATACTAAGGATATGATCTGAAGTATTAGTTTTTTTTGTTTTGTTTTGTCTTTTCGAGACAGGGTCTCCCTGTAGCCCCAGCTGTCCTGGAACTTACTCTGTAGACCAGGCTGGCCTTGAACTCACAAAGATCCACCTGCCTCTGCCTCCCGAGTGCTAGGATTAAAGGCGTGCACCACCACACCCAGCTTAAAGTATTAGTTTTAAGCCTGTTGAATTCTAAATTTAAATAATCTAGCTACTTCCCTCTGATGTGTTTCTGGCCCAGAAAATGTTTGACTTGCTTTACCTATTTGTGTAGATTTTGCTTCAGGAAGTAACTGTATTAGATGGCCAACATAAATATTCTAATCTACCAACATATTACATAAATTCATAAAGTATGATTAGTGGACAGTATTTTTGTAAATAGGGAAGTTTAAGGAAGGGTAGGAATGTGGAGTGTTTTAGAAATCAGAAAAGGAAAAGTATCCATTGAGTTCTCTACTAGATGTGGAAACTAAGAAGCTCTTGGTCTAATCATTGTGACAGTGATGTAACAGGGAGGCAGAGTATCTGTTTGATAACAGAAAAAAATATGTTAAAGATGTGGATGTACATGCATGTGCACATGGGTATAGGTACCTGTAGAGGCCATCAGATCCCTTTTGAGCTAGAGTTCTTGGCAGTTGTGAGCTAGCTGATGTGGGTGCTCAGAATCGAGCTTGGGTCTTTTGCAAGAGCAGGAAATGCCCTTAACCAGTGTGCAATCTCTCCAGCCCTGGTTACAGAAAATGTAGTAAGTGAAGCAGAAGTGATACATTTCAAATTTAGGAGAACTTCTTTGGATGATATAGGTAGGTAGAAGGAAAAGTGATCAATAATGTGCCTGAAATGTGGAGGGCCTTGGGTGAAAAAGCTGAAAAACAAGAGTTTGAAAGTAAAGAATAGTCAGGAGGGTGAGTCAGCAGAGGACAAAGCCAGCTAGATCTTAATTAATTTCATGCCAAAGACACCAGAGGAGAATTTCCAGAAAAGAGAATTTTCATAAACAGGCGGCTTTGAGAGATAAGCTGAGAGGAAGAAAAGTAGTCACTCATGAATATCATGTTTTTTTTGATAAAGCACAATTTAGAACGTTGGCTGTGAAAATAATTCATAGAAATCAAAGATGCAATAGGAGCTGTATGGTTTGACAAGGATTTTGATGAGTGCATAATATTAGATAGGTGAATTAATAATATAATATTGTCGAGTATTCTTATACCATTCTGATACGTGGAAGACTGTTCTAGGTCTCCCCAGCTCACCTTCTGAACATTAATTGAGAAGGTAGTCATGATGCCATATTAAGCAGAAATTAAAGAGTACTTAAAAAATTTATACTCATCAGGCATGGCATGTACACACCCTTATTCCCAGCACTTGGGAGGCAGAATAGCACTCAGGCAGAGTGGTACACAACCCTTATTCTCACCACTCAAGCAGGTAGATTTCTGTGGCTAGCTTAGCTATAGGTCAGCTGTGGCTATAGGAAGACCCTGTCTCAACCTCCCCTCCCCCCCCCCAATTTAGACTCTGGGTATGATTTCAATGATTTTTAGGTTGTCAGTATTAACTTAAAAAAATTATTTTTTATAGTTTTTATTATTTTTATTTTATGTGTATGATTGTATTGCCTGCATGTAAGTAGGTTCATCCATGTCATGCAGTGCTCTCAGAGGTCAGAAGAGGGCATTGGATCCCCTGGAACTAGAGTTATGGTTGGCTGCCATGTGAGTGCTAAGATTCGAACCCAGGTCCTCTGCAAGAGCAGCCAGTACCCTTAACCACTGAGCTAGCTCTCCAGCCCCAGTCAGTATTAACTTTTAAGTACCTTAAAGACTTAAAATTTATATTTGCACTGTAGGAGAATCTTTGACGTTTCATCTTTACTGGGTTTAAGGGGATTAGTTTTAAAATCTCTTATCAGCCTCATTGTGTGGCATGCACGAATTTGTGGAGGGCAGTGAATGATCTAGGGTGGCATTCCTCAGGTGCCATCCACCTGTTTTTTTTGTAATACTTACTATTTTTATTTTATGTGTATGACTGTATTGCCTACGTGTATCTAAGTGCTCCTGTGCTGTGCAATGCCCACGGAGATCAGAAGAGGGCAAGAGGGCGTTGGATCCCCTGGACCTGGAGTTACAGACAGTTGTTAGCTGCTGCATGGGTGCTGAGAACTGAACCTCTGCAAAAGTAGCCAGTGCTCTGAACCGCTATCTTTCCAGACACTACCTGGTTTTACTCTGTGATAGTGTTGCTGGCTGGCCAGCAAGTCCCCCCTCTGAGGTTATAAGCACATGCTCCCATATTTTTTTCTTTTCTTTTTTTTTTTTTTTTATTTGTACAGGAGTTTTGGCGATTGAACTTGGATCCTTATGCTTGCAAGCCAAGTACTTTACTGAGTTAGCCCCAACAGCTTTATTTTTTTAACTGTATTTTGAATTTAAAATATTTCATTTTTGTCAACCCAAATATAAGTACCCTTTTGTGTATATAGATACTTAAATGTACACACTCTTTATGCATAATTTCTCTATTAGGGTTTGCCTGAACAAATCCAGAGAATGATCTCTTCATTGGATGGATGGATGGATGGCATGGAGGGAGGGAGGGAGGGAGGGAGGGAGGGAGGGAGGGAGAAAGAAAAGGAAAAAACAAGAGGTCCCTGTAGCACTCACTATAGATAGCCATATTTCTTCTTCTACTAGACAGTGGTGTTTATGGTCTAGGCTGTTTGCCAACATGTCCAGACCCCTCTTGTTTCCCAGGGTAGAATCAACTAGTTGGACAAGCTTTAGTGTCTAGTCATATTTCTTGTCACTGGAGTGATAAGGTCACTAGATTTGTGCCCCAGCAAGAATTCGCTGCATTTTCACTGGGGCTTTTAGAGCAACCTTCTCTCTACAGCTATTCTGCTTAGAATTAGGATTAATGCCATCAGGTATATATACTGCTTCATTCTAAAGAATTTTTCTCAGTTTAAATGAATTTTTCTCAGTGTGTCTATTATTTATGTGTTTTAGTATACAGGCTCTTAGAAATATAGCTGGGCATGGTGGCGCACACCTTTAATCATAGCACTTGGGAGGCAGAGGCAGGCAGATCTTTGTGTGTTCAAGGCCAGCCTGGTCTACAGAGCGAATTCCAGGACAGCTGGGGCTACAGGGAGACCCTGTCTCGAAAAGACCAAAAAGAAATGTAAATCAGATTTTCAGTTCAGAAAAACTAGATTAAAAACAAAAATGCTTATGCATTTTGGTGTATTCTGCACTACCATACTGGATTGCTGCCTTATTAAACACAGAGCTTCACTTTCAGTAACTTCTGAGTTCTCCATATTGAGTTATATGTACTAAAAATAATTTGGATTTCACATTTAGAGATTCTGTTTTCATGCCTTCATACTCTCATAAGTTTTCTGAGACTTATTTTTATATCATGTTCACTTGATAGGGTATTTAAACTTGCTGAGACCATAGAGACAAATGGGCTATATAAATAATGGACATTCTTATTTTATATAGTGCCCCAAGTGTAAGTTGGAGGAGCTTAGAATGATGGTTTTAAAGCTTTCCAACAGCAGAACAAATCAGCTTCTAGGAGAACTGGACTGTCAGGGACAAAGCAAGGGGATTGCCACCCTGAGTGGTAGAGTGAACCAGAACTGGAGTAAATTGTTACATCAGTGGTTCTCAGCACTCAGAGGCAACAACTGGACTAGTTTGGACTGATTTAGGAAAGCTTATGGGATAGAAATCAGGGATTTCATCTCATTTTGAAGAATAGATGAAAAATGCCAAAACAATCTAGAAAAAATTGGAAGACTAATTCCTAGTTTCAAAATTAAGGAGACAGTAATTGTGAAGTTAGTATGCTGTCAAGAAGATGCTCAGTAGATGGACGGGATAGAATTGAGAGTCCAGAAGTCCACAAATTTGGATAAGATACTGATTTTTCAGCGAAGATGCTGAGATCATCCACTGGGAAAAGAAAAGTCTGACAACGCCGGGACAACTTCCTCTCCACTCAAAAGACTGAACTGGAGGCCTGCTTCATAAAAAATGTAAAAATCCACCCCAGAATATATTGAAAACCCTACATAAATGAATGTAAGAGTAAAAAATCACCTAAAACAAGTATAAATTTTGTCCCTGTCTTAAGCATTGATATCTTAGATAAGATATGTAAAGAATGGGAACCAAAGAGAAAGATAGATAAATGACTTTGTAATTTCTTTTTTTTTTTTTTTTTTAATTTTTTTAAATTTTAATTTTATTTCTGTATGTGTATGAATGTACTTCGTCTGCATGCAAGTCTGTGCACCCGTGTCGGTGCAATGCCGCGGAGGTCAGAAGAGGGCGTCGGTTCCCCTTGGACTGGAGTTCTCTGGAATTGGAGTTACAGACGGTTCTCGGCCGCCATGTGGTGCTGGGGATCGAACCCGGTCCTCTGCAAGAGCGGTCGGCGCTCTTAACCACTAGGCCATCTCTCCAGCCCATGACTTTGTAATTTCTAAGAACTCTATGAAAATTATGGAAAAACAGTGCACAGAATGAAAGAGAATATTTTAGATCATAAGAATTCATAGGGAACATAGTTTATTGCTGGGGATACAATTCAGTGGTAGAGTGCTTGACCATCATGCATGAGGTTCTCTAGGTTATCAGCGTCTCCAGTAGCTGGAAAAGGAAAGAAAAAAAAAAAAAAAAAAAAGAGGACATACAAACTGACAGTCAACAAGGCATCAGTAGTCACTAGAGAAATGCAAACCAACTTCATAGCGAATTGCCACTTAATTGATACATGCTAGAATGTGTAAGCAGTAGCAGTAACAAGCGTGTTGTTATGTGGACATTGGAATCATCGGACATTGTAGGAATGCAAAATGGTATGAATTTTTTGGTAAATAATCTGGTAGTAATGCCAAAAGTTAAGTATATTTATCATGTTGTAGCATTTTTACTCTTAATTCTGAAAGGAATGAAATGTGTCCTCACTTGGTGTTGGAGCTCACTGATGGAAAAGCTGCTTAGCAAGCTTAAAGTCCTGGGTTCATTCCTTAGCATCAGATAGACAGCAGTAAAACAACCCACATGCATTTACACAAACACATAGACATTGGATCTTCATGGCAGTATTTATGACAGTGAAAAGGATGAAAATAACCCAGGTGTCTGTTAATAGATGCTTAGATAAATAAATGTGGTATACCACATAACTGAAATATTCAGCCATTAAAATAAATTCTGATACATGACCCAACTCATGGGTATACCTTAAAATATCTTAAAGAAGGCAGGTATAAGAGCCACATATGGTATGATTCCACATATATAGACTATCCAAAATAGTCCATATATATGTATATGAATATATTATTTATATATATACAAAGATTACAGTTTTAGGAGATGGGGGACATGGGAGTTTCTGTGAATATGTGCAAGCTTGGTTCAGCATGAATAAAATGTTAAGGAATTAGATAAGAGTACTGGTTTCACAGCCTTTTGAATATACTAGAAACCTCTTAATGGCACACTTTTAAAGGATTGTTTGTTTTTTGTTTTGTTTTGTTTTTTTCTTGGCTTGTCATTTTATATTCATCATAAGTAAAAGGATCGATTTTTATGGTAATTTTTGGTGGAGGAGCAATTGTGGGAATGGGTATATAGGTAGAAAAACATGAAATTTGGGACACTTGGACCTGACTGATTCAGGCAAATATGTTGAGCTAAAGTTCAAAAGATTTGGAATCAGATAATGGAGTTTGTTTCCTTGGTCTTTTTGTTGCTGAGACAAAGGAGCCTTAGCCTGTTAAAATATGCTTTACCATTGAGCTATTATACCCCACCTTGGGAAGATTAATATAACAACTTTTTTATCCCCGGATAGCTATGAACAAAAAATGATGTTTGAGGTCCTTTTACATTGTTTCATTTTTTTTTTTTTTTTTTTTTTTTTGGAGTTGGAGGTGAAACTAGGCCTTGTCCATAATAGCCAAATGCTCCACCCTGAGTTTCTATCCAGTTGTAGAGCTGTTTTCTGCATTGGGATGGCATGAGCCTCTTGTACTTAATGAGCTCAAGAAACGGCAAGTCAAAATTAAGATTTTGAGTATATATTTATGTATTATACTATAAGGGATGCTTCAAAGAAAGCTTCAAAATGTGAGTTTTAAAGACTTAATGCCCCCAAGAAGTAAAATATTGATTACATTCTTGAAATGATCTATTTTATCTGTTTTTACTTTTTAAAAAAATGTTACCTTTTTTTTAACATAATATTTGGGAGAGCTTCTGTGTGTGGAGGTAAGAGGACAGTTTGGGGGAGTTGGTTCTCCTTCCATTCTGTGGGTTCTAGGGATCGGACTCAGGTTTGTAAAGCATTGTTCAAGCATCTTTAGCTAGTGAGGCATCCTGCTGGTCCTATTTTTATTTTTTTTTATTTTTTTTTTAATTTTATTTATTTCTGTATGTATATGAATGTACTATCTGCATGCAGGTCTGTGCACCCGTGTCGGGCAATGCCACAGAGGTCAGAAGAGGGTGTTGGATTCCCCTGGAACTGGAGTTCTCCTGGAATTGGAGTTTCAGATGGTTCTCGGCCACCATGTGGGTGCTGGGGATCGAACCTGGGTCCTCTGCAAGAGCAGTCGGCGCTCTTAACCACTAGGCCATCTCTCCAGCCCCTATTTTTATTTTTTAATGTGATTTCTAGAAAATAATAAAAATATTACTTCTTTTGGATGCTACTATCAAATACAAGTCTGTTTTTCTCTTTATAAATATGAAAATCTACTCATTTCACAAAGAATTTTTCACAAAGCTTAAAATACTACACGTTTTACATATAAGAAAATGGGGTCCCAAAAAGAAAAATTGGTGTTAGCCCAGTGGGTGCTTATAAATGTCTGCATTGATTCAGCAAGTATCTATTGAGTACTTGCTCTGTATCAGCACTAGTTGTACAGAAGTACAAAACCTTATTCTAATTCTCCACTGGGATTGTAGCTCAGTGGTAGATGCTTGGCCTGCATGCTTGGGACCTGGGTTCAATTCCAAATACTGCAAGCCCCCCAAAAGCTTTGTCTTAATTCTAACTGAAGAGAATTGTTATGACTTTCTGAGGAAAGGATGTATATTATATTATGTAGAAAAACTGTATCCACCACCAAGAGAAAGATAATGTTTGGGTTTACCTTGTAATATCATCTTAAGTTGAGTTTTTTCACTCAGTTTATAAATATGCCCCAAACAAAAGTAGTGCTTAAGTTGTGTTATGTATACTTGTATTCTTTTTGTTTGTTTGTTTACAGGACCCAGAGCAGAGGGCCTTGTTCCTCTTGAATGTGATCCTCCATGTGGGTAGTTAAACCACTTTTACCTGTCCAGTGATTTTTGAAGTATCTTAACAGTACTGGCCAGTAGAACTTATCTAGTAGGAATTCCCTTAGAAATTATGCTAGTAAGCAGTACAGCTGATTTTGCTGCCTTTATGCTGTTTCATAGTCTTCCCAAGAGACCTCTAGGAGCAGTGGGTACAACAAATGCAGTCATTTGTTTTTAATTATTAACAGGAAGCAGTTTCTTTCCAACTCTTGCTTCTCAATCTAGTTCTAAGGAAAACTGCCCTGATTTGGCTTGAAGTTGAGTAAGACTATAGTTCTTGGACTTCACTGTCACTGTGTAGATTTTCTAAAGATTGAGTATTTTATTCTATATAACTAGAATTGGATAAGAAGTTCTTTGGCCTTAAATCTCACATATGACATGAGGGGAAACAGTAATTTCTTAGAAGCCAACTTCAAAGAGTATTCTCATCTTGCTCATCATGAATTCATTTAAACTCAAGCTAGTCAGGGTCTTAAACTTAAGCTGTCCTGTAGTTTGAGGCAAGCAGAGGTTCCCTTCCTTTCTTGGGGCTTGTTTAATACTCACTAGCCCCAAATTCAAGCCCTAGTTTATGTGATTTTTAGAGAGCCTATTGGTCCTTAACTTCAAAGGCTATGTGCATTTGCCACCAGTAAAAAGAAGCCATTTGCCTTATGTCTTCAGGGTTAGTATTGCAAATTGTCACACCATTTCTATGCATAGACAATAAATGTATTTTCACTCTTCTCCTTATATACATCCCAGTGTCAACATTTAAGCATTAGTTTATTTGATACCATAATTTTTAGAGAACAGGCTAGATATTAGGACTTACACATTTTAAAGACAATTAAACACATAGTTTCATTTATGATTACAGTTTAATAGTTTTTTAATTTAACTTTTACATTTCATAAAATATATTTTGATTATACTTAGACTTCCTCTCCTATCTGGACTCCCCTTTACTACCATCACTCAATTTTTAAAATTTTTTAAATTTACTTCTTTTTATTTTTTATGTGTATGAGTGTATTTGCCTGCATGTATGTAAGTGTACCACATGCATGTAGTGCACAGAGGCCAGAAAAGGACATCAGATCTGGAACTGGAGCTACCGGTGGTTTTAAGTCATCATTATATGCTGTGTAAGTGCTAGGAACTGAACCCTGGTCCCCTGCAAGAGCAGCCAGTGCTGTAAACCCGTTAAGCCATCTTTTTAGCCCACTTTGCCCAATCTTATTATACTCTCTTATATATACATATAAATAGAGATATTTTAAGGCCTATCAGAGCCTAACCTTACCTGATATTCTAGGGGCAGGATAAAAGAGTAAACGAAGCTGGAGATTAAATACTTTTGTTGCTCTGGCAGAGAACCTGAGTTGATTCCCAGCACCCACAGGGTGGCTCACAGCCACCTGTAACTCCAATTTTAAGCAATCTGACACAGGCACCAGGCACACATGTAGGCACTCATACAATACCCATAAGACTAAGAAAAAAATCTTGAAAAAAAGATCAAGCAAAACCATTCATCCCTTCCCTTCAGTGAGCACACATTTTAGGGATACTTGTTTAATGAAAATAAATGTGTGTATCCATATTTTCTTTAAAAAATGCAATGTAGCTGGGGATGGTGGTTCAGGCCTGTAATCCCAGCACATGGGATGCTGAAGCAGGAGGATTACTATGAGTTCAAGGCTGGTCTGGGACAGAGCTAAGACCCTGTCTCAAAAACTATAAATAAGAGGGCCAAACTTGGTGGCACACACCTTTAATCCCAGCATTTGGGAGACAGAAGCAGGTGGATATCTGTAATTCAAGGGCTAGAGGGAGACAGTTATACTATACAGAATTCTTCATTACTGCACTTTCACTCATTAGTGTGAGGAATTTCCCTTGGTGTCATTTTTCTAAAACAGTAGATGAGTTAACAGAATCAGCTTATAATCCACCAGCAAATATTTGCGCATCTGCTGCGTAGCTGTAATTTGGTTGGGGAAATGGATCCTGTAGATACAGTGGGTAAGTGACTCAGTAATACAGTCAACAGGCAGAGGCATCAGGATAGCCTCTGGTAACAGGATAAGACAGGTTCCTGTCCTCAAAGAATTCAGTGAATCTGGATTAAAGAAAAATGGGCAGTTATAGTAGTGTGTAAAAAGTATTATTGAGAGCATAGAGTAGGGTGTCCAAGCCTATAGGGGTAGATTATGTAAGCTTAAACAGGAAAGGCAAGTTGGAATTAGTGGCTAAGGAGAGGGCACAGCAAGGATACCTCAACAAGAGCCCAGGTAAGTCAGGTAGTACGATGTGGCTGAAGCCTGGGGTGTCCTGAGGAATGGTGCAGCAAGGCTAGATAAAGGAAGATGAGAATGATGGAGATTCCTGTGCCTCACCCTGGGAGTAGTACAGAGCCATCAAAACATTTTAAACATTGAAGGGGGAGCTGTCATCAACTTTTCACTGCCAGCAGATGATTGGAGGGTTGGGTGGTGGTAGCACCAAGGGTCATAGAGAGCTTCAGAGAATATAGACAAGGAAGGAGTGGAGAGAAACCAGGAAAGCATTTTGGGATGGCTTATGGGAATGAGTAGAGGTATGAGCACACTCCCAGTGTAGACTGGAGGGAGGAGGAGTGACTCCTGGGAAGGCCTAAATTGTGACAAAATGGGCAAATTAAGAACTCGAACCCCTCTAAGGTAGTGGGGAAAACCTTTAATACTAGCACCCAGAGGAAGAGATCAAGGCCAGCCTAGTCTACATAGCAAGTTCTAGGGTTACTGGGAGACCCTGTCTCAAAAAGCAGAGAGAGAGGAGAGAGGGGAGAAGAAAACAATTACTTGATCCCATGACAGGCCACTCACCATTTTCAAGCAAGATGTCATGTGTGGCCTGCGCCTTGCAAGGTTGCTGGTAATGGTGAATGGTTCTCACAAGGGCCAGACTAACATGTGACAGGAGAGAGGCACAATAACTAGTGTTTAGGAGCAGTAGTTCTGATTCTGAGTACATCTTGTCTTGCTTTTAGTATATAAATACGTCTTTTAAAGTTTCTTTGCATTATTTCTTTTTCTTAGCATTTTAACTGCAATTGAGGGTGGGAATGTGATTGAGAAGGGGTCTCACTTTGTAGCTTTGGCGGGACTCAAACAGCAATCCTCCTGGGTACTGAGTTATAGGATGTGTCATAATACCTGGAACATTCTGAGAACATCAATTCAAGAGTATTCCTATCCTCTGAGAACTCTGTAATTCCAGGTGTGAACAATATTAAGTTGCCTGTGGCTGTTTTCTTTTTATTCCCTTAGACTTCCCATGTACTCTGTGTCTGTCTGTCTGTCTGTCTGTCTGTCTGTCTGTCTGTCTCTGCCCCCTCCCACACATACAGACACACGTCTATGAATATCTCTCCTTGCTTATAAACCTCAGCTGTCCTTTAAACTACAGGTCTGTAGGGTAGGGTGGGTGAGGGCCAGCCACCACCCAAATAAAAAAATGTTTCTGAATAATTAAATGTTGCCACCTTCCTTTTTATTAGCTTCAGTATCAGCTACAACACAGCAGTCATCTGAAGAGCAAAGCAAGTCTCTTGAAAAACCAAAACAAAAAAAGAATCGCTGTTTCATGTGCAGGAAGAAAGTGGGACTTACTGGTAAGGGCCTCATCAGATGGTTTAAAGTTAAGTTCATGTTTTGAAATAACTTATGGCACAGTGTTACTGACTAGTTGCTTCTGTCCCCATGAGAGTTATATTGGATGCACTTCAGCTTCTGAATTTCCTTTAGAAAATAAAAATAGTTTTTCGTTTACGAATTTATGGCAGCTGAGTTTCAGAATATTTGACAACTAAGTGTGGTGAGTACTGTGATAGGGCAAATGTGTGTCTCCTGCCTTCAAGGAGAGGGTATTTTTGAAGGACTTAGTAAGCTGTAAGTGCTTTATGTAAAATGGGGCTGATCATGGATGGTACACATTCAGTGAGCTACCATGCTGGACACTATAACTCAATTGTGAGTATTGTTCAGAATTATTTAGTAAAGAATGAATATTAAGTGTGGTCAAACTGCCTTAGGCATTCAGGGACAGGAGTACCATGATCAGTTTATAGAAACGAGAGATGTGAAGGCCTGTCAAGGAATATACCAGAAAGCTAGGGTGTGTCAAGCAAAGAGAATAGTCTGGGCCAAATCTCCCAGCAAAGACAGTAGAAACTTCACAGAGCAGGAAGAGGGGAGGCCTTGCCTCTGACAAGGAATACTATGGGCTGAGGCTGGACAGCACAGAGCCAGGGGAGTTTTATGTTTGGGTTCATTGTTGGAAAGTAGAGCAGCTACAGATAGTTACGTTGTTTACCATGGCCAGGCATTATGCTAAACACTAGACATAAAAGTCAGAATTATGCACAGAGAAGAATAGGTGAGATTTTTGAGTGAAAATTAAGTTTTAGAGCTGGGTACGGAGGCACATGCCTGTAATCCCAGCACTTGGGGAGTGAAGGCAGAAGGATCTGGAGTTCAAGGCCAGCCTGTGCTACATGAAATCCTGACTCCAAAGGCAAAGAAAGAAGAAAATAACGCTTTAAGAAGATCACTTCAGGCTAAAGAATAGGTTGGTGCTAAGAAAGGAAGGAGATTAAAGTATGATGTCATTCTTTCACCAATATATATTTAAAATATACAGAAATTTAAAATACACATTTAATATCAAATATAACTTTTTAAAATCTCAGTGTTTCAGTCTTCATCACTATAAGGCTAGGATTTAGTTTGTGTTATTGTTTAGTTCAGTTTTCTCTTGAACATGTTTTTGAAGTAAAAAATGTGGTAAAGGAAGTAAATGGCAGTTATTGATTTTGATTATTCCTGTCCTTCATTCCCTCAAATCTCATTGTAATATGAAAGCCTGGTCTGGAGGACCAGTCTGTCCATTCTGACTACATCTCTATTTTGTCTTCAACTCTCAGGGCATTTCCATGAAGTTCAGTAGCATCTATTGCTTGTTTTCTGTATGCTAGGCAGTCCTCAAGTAATTCATGATTCCATAAACAAATACAGAGAAGCTGAGTAACTCCTCCATTGGTGACTAGTTCCCCACAGAGTTACCTGACCCCCCAGATCACATGTTCTTGGTCACTCCACTACAGTATGCCTTATTATCTCCTGGGAGCTTAGCAGAGGGAAGTTAAAGAAGCTGTGTATCATTCAGTTACAGTTCCTTCAGAATTATTTTGTCTTTCTTAATTAAATATTAAGATGGCCTTCTGTAAGGCCTTTACTTTAAAAAACAGTAAGCTTGTTTTTATATTATGATATCTCAATTTAAAAACAATCCATTTCCAATTTAGCAGCCGTTTTTCATAGGAAGAAATTGTGGCCATATCACAGGTGAAGAAGTCAGCTCAGAACCCCTGTTTGACTTTCTCTTGTCAAACATATTTGTAGATAGGAGCAAGGAGAAAGAAGCTGTTGGCTGGTGAACTTCAAGAACATACAGAGCTCATGACACTTGAGAATGATTCTTTAGACTCTGCCTTGAAGACTGTTATTTAACATTAACTATGGAAAGAACGTTTTTCCCCTCCTGTCCAACTCATGTAATGTATTTTCCAGGGTTTGAATGCCGGTGTGGAAATGTTTACTGTGGTGTGCACCGTTACTCAGATGTACACAATTGCTCTTACAATTACAAAGCTGATGCTGCTGAGAAAATCAGAAAAGAAAATCCAGTAGTTGTTGGTGAAAAGATCCAGAAGATTTGAACTCCTGCTGGAATACAAAATCCTTTGACCATCTGCAAACTAAAAATTGACTTGAGGTTTTTTTTCCTAGTCCTTGGGAATGTAGAGCACCGATTCTTGCATAGACCTTTGAATCATGCATGTCATCAGAAGAATAGAATTTTGGTTTTGTTTTGAAAATGACCCTAAACATTTATTTCCATTGCAGTTTCTGTGGCTGAAAAAGAAGTATTATCCTTTTAAGATCATTTTAATTTTAGTTGAGTGCAGAGGGCTTTTATAACAAATGTTGAGAAATTCTGGATGGCTGTGATTTTTTTTCCAGTATTAAACATGCATGCGTTAATCTTGCAGTTTATTTCTCATTGTGTGCTTATATATAGCTTTTCTCTGCAGCACGATTCCCTTTTGATAATGCCCTTCTGGGCACAGCTAGTTACCAGTAACTGAATGTATCTTAATCATTGTGGCTGCTTTTCTTTTTTTCATTAACAAAGGTTATACATATGTTAGCATATAGTTTCTTCTTTGCACCCACTATTTATGTCTGAATCATTTGTCACAGGAGAGTATGTGCTGACGAGATTCTAATTTTTTTTTTTTTCTTTTTATTTGAGCAAGGGAAGGAAAAGCTGAATGTGTTTCACTGCTGACTGCAAGTTTCTTTCAGATTACTGTTCATTGGTCTGTGTGCACACAATATAAAGAATGATCGGAAGTAATTGTGCTGTATTTATGTTTATTCACTAGTCTTTGATTAAATAAAAAGGAAAACCAGAATGCTCTCATTTTACTTTTTCCTCTTTCTGGTAGTTGATTTTGTCTTGTTAAATCTTTCAGTTTTCTGTTTTCCTAATTTGGTAAGAGTACAACTGTTCATTTGTCTCATGGCCAATTCGTTATGACAAGTTATTCTCCTATGAGTTAAAGACTCAGCATTTTTTTTTCAAAGCCAAGAACATCTTTATGTTATAGAGATACTGTATTTTCTGGCCCTTGTCTGTCTTACACTCTGCCACCTGAATTAACTAATATAAGCTTCTTTACTTGGTATATAGAAATTCAGTGGGTCAGCAGGAGAATTACAGAATAGAAAGGCCCTCCAAAGACAGCTTTGCCATCTGGTTTCAAACTTTCTTTTTGTCTTTTTGAGACAGGGTCTCCCCTGTAGCTCCTACTGGCCTAGAACTCGATATGTAGACCAGGCTGTGTCCTTGAACTCAAAGAGATCTGCTTGCCTCTGCCTCCCAACAAGTGCTGGTGAAGGGTGTGCACCACCATATCCAGCTTCCAAACTTACTTGTAACACAACTGTTAGTCATACTATAAAGTGAAAATTTTCTTGGTTTGAAACATTTTACTTACTCTAGTAGTTTAATCTTATAAATTTAGTCACATCAATAGATTTAAATGATAATTAACCACTATGACTATCTTAATAGTGTCAAGAAAAGCATTTCATAAGAGTTAAGGAAGTGGGCATGATAATGCATGCCTATACACAAGGCAGAGGCAAGTGGATCACTGCAAATGGAAGGCCAGCCTATCTATATAATGAGTTCCAGACCAGCTTAGGGCTATGTAGTGTGTGTCTTTAATAGGAAGGGAGGATGTGGAGAAGCCCATAGCAAAACATTCAGGACTAAAAAGGGATTGATTAATTCAGTCTCAAATACCTCAGGCTGGCCTTGAACTTCTGCTACATGTTCAACCAGGTTTATACAGTCCTGGGGATGGAACCCCAGGGCTGTACATGGTAGCTAGCCAAGCACTCGACCACACTGAGTTACATCCTCAAGCCTAGAAAGGAATTTCTTGGGGCCACTGAGTTGGCACAGCATGTGAAAGTACTTACCACGAAAGTCAGATGACCTGAATTTGGTCCCTGGAACCCATGTAAAAGTGGAAGAAGAAGAGGACTGATGCAACAAACTTGTCCTCTGACCTTTTCATGTGTGTTTCACCAAGTGTACCTGCATGTACCATGATCATAAACTACAAAAACGGATTTCTTTAAGCTGGTACTATGCAAAAATCAATCAAACAGACCAAGTGTCTATCAATCAGTGGAAACTTACTCTCAGAAACAGAAGAAAGCCATCTCATATTGGTGCTTATATTTAAGGTGGTGCTGCAGTTCCCAGCTACTGGAGCAAGACAGTCAGAAGCCAGAAGGAAGCATTAGCTTTTGGATATTTTGGCATATTTTTGTATGGAAAAACCTAAACAAATCTAGAGAGAAATCACTAGATACAATAAGGTGTAAAAAATATAACACCAGTTTTCAAAATTCAGTTAAATTTCTTTATACCAATTGACTAGAAAACCTGAAGATCATGTAACAGTAGTGTCTGGATAGTGCTACCTTGGAGATCACAGTAGGAGACAAGACTGCTCAGAAAGGGACCAGTGCACAAAGTAAACTTCATCACTGTACTGTGTTGCTTCAGGGAAAGGAAACAAATAATTGAGAGTTCTGTTGAAAAAAGGGGAATTAATCCCACTTCACATCATAGGGAAAAGACCTAAAGCAAAAACTTTAAACTCAGAGGGAAAAAACAGATTACTTACTTAGACCTTAGGAAGCACTGTAGGACGCAAGAAATGCTATAAATGTGTTTTTAGGGCTGGCAAGGTGCCTCAGTGGGTAAAGGTGCTTGCTGCCAAGAATTATGACCTGAGTTCCATTCCCAGGATCTGTATGCTGCAAGGGGAGATGGACTCCCAGAAGTTACCCTCTGACCTCCACATGTGTGGTGTTGCACAATGCATACATACCCACCCCTCACAAAGAAATGTCATTTTAGAAATTTTAAAATCAGAATAGACATGTATCTTGAAAGGACATGGGAGGACAGTTTCTATACCAGATGAAGTTAGAGGATAAATCAAGACCACAGTGAAATACAATTTTTATTGTTGGGGATTTCCATATTCTCTCTTCCTATTTCTGGTTTTAGTGAACATTCTTTTGAAAATTTGTTGTTGCCTTTTAAAATTAAACTTTCAGCACACCATGTACTTGAAATTTCACTAAATACGCAAGAAAAACATAGGTTATAACAGGAAACCTAGAAATAATCTAAGTTCTCACTGAGGAAGAGTGATGGATAAATGTGATTTGTCCATACAAAGTACTATTCTAGCGATTATAGCAACCAGAACTACTACACTACTACTAAAAGAGCACAGTAAAGAAAAAACATTGTAAGCTTTAGAAACTTAGTAAATAAAACCCTCACAATCAATAACATGCTCCCCTATAGAAGTGTGCCTCAGTCACTGCAAAGTGTTTAGTGTGCTCAAAGTACTAGGTTCAGTACTCAGCAATAAAGGGGCAAAAAAGGTCTGAAAATGGATTTGTAAATTACAGATAAAATTGTTTAAGGAGGGTATGATGGAAAACTGGAACATCGTCAGATAGGAGGCAAGGGCTACCAAGTGATACCCGCTGCCACGGCCCCAGCTTTGGGGCGGTAGATTCAAGATGCTGGGATAGGTAAAAGCAGATCATCTGAACCTGTGCTGCATGTCATGAACCAAGGATTATGGTCAACTCTTGTTTACTGAAGCTGTGGATTAAAAAGGAAAAAAGTTAGTCATAAAGCTGTTCTGATGACCTCATTTTGAAAGTGAAGCATGTGTATGAAATGCCTTGAATCAGCTTCAGTGTTTACTTAATATGCCACAGAATTCTCATCTTCCAGCTTCACTGCACCCAAATAGTAAAATCATAAATCACAACTTCTGCTGTGTTTTGTTCCTCCTGTGCTGATTTACAATTTCTAAGTACAAAGTGTCCTTTGCCCTAGTTTTGTGAAGTTATTAACTTGGAATGCAAGAAATTATTTGTACTCCAGGCATCCAGTGCAAAACTTTTGTTTTCCCGATGTGAAGACAGTTTATACAAAACTGATAATGGCTAGAATTCCCCTTTCTCATAGAAGTCTAAATATTCCTGGGAATTTAGGAAAGGATTTATATATTTCTCATTCATACTGGCTTCCTGGCCTTTAGTATGTAAACATTCAGTAAATTAATTCAGTGGGATCGGGAGTGAAGAATGTGGAGATAATGAAAGACCCAGGCAAATGGAACCTTCTGAAGCCCCAAAGATCCACTACTATCTCTAATGTTAGAGGTGGGGCCTTCAGGAGAGAAGGGCAGTCAATGCAGATTCCATAGACGTAAGATAGTAAAATACTGTGAGCCATTCAAGGGCCACCCACTAGATGATTGGTCAATTCCTTCCTTGCTAGGCACAACCTCCCAATACATACTTAGAAATAGCACTTGGGAGGCAGAGGCAGGCGGATCTTTGTGAGTTCAAGGCCAGCCTGGTCTACAGAGTGAGTTCCAGGACAGCTGAGGCTACAGGGAGACCCTGTCTCAAAAAGACCAAAAAAAAAAAAAAAATCTTTTTTTACATATAAAATTGAGTCACCTTCTGGGGGTTGGGGAGAGGAAACTGTTTTGATAGGTTAGGTAGTGAATTCAAACATTTAAGAAAATAGACCGCTTTTCTGCAGTCTGTTCAGAAGGTAGTGGCAGAGAGTGCTTTATAACGTATTTTCTCATAAATACATAGCAGACCAGTGCTTCTCATAAATAATACGAAAGTCCTGAGCCCAAAATGGCCAAGTAGAACCTAAGAGTATTTTTATTTTATGTGTATGAATGCACTGTGTGTAGATAGGTACATCTGTGTCTTGTAATGCTGTGGTCAAAATAGAAAGTTGTTAGCTGCAGAGCTGGAGAGATGGCTCAGGGGTTAAGAGTGCTGGCTGCTCTTGCAGAGGACCTGGGTTCAATTCCCAGCACCCACATGGTGGCTAAGAACCATCTTTAAAAAAAAAAAAGTTGTTAGCTGCCATGTGGATGCTGGGAATTCAACCTGAATCCTGTGCAAGAACCAGTGCTTTTGACTGCTGAGCCATCTTCAGCCTGCTCAAAGTTCTTTAATAAAACTTTTTCCTTAAGAAAGGAAAACAAAGCGAAAGTTGACACAGACTCCAAAGCCTTATGCAATTTTTATAGTCGAGACATACTGGTGGAAGAATGTATCAGTGCAACAGAACACAGCAGAAGTAAACCAACAGAAGCAGTGAACTGATGTCACAGAAGAGAGAAAGAAGCTTATGGAGAGCCTTTTCAACCAGCAGTAATGTGACTATACATTGTAAAAAGTGAGTATACTCACTTTGGGTCTATAACCCAAACCTTGAACCTTTCACAGAAGTCACAGACCTAAATGTAAAACTTTAATAAGAAATTCGAGTTGATAGGTTGACAATAATAATAAATTTGAGTTGATGGGTTGACAATGTAGCTCAGTTGGTAGATTGCTTACCTAGCATGAAGTGGGCCCCAGGTTCTATCCCCAGCATCACATAAACCATACATGGTGGTACATGCCTTTAATCTCAAAACTGAAGAGGTAGAGTTGGGATCAGGAGTTCCAGGAGGCTCTAGACTACATAGCAAATTTGAAGCCAGCCAGAATTATATCACATGGGGTGGGGGGGGGGATTAAATGCTTGAAGAGTTGAGAAGTTTACATGTAAAATGATTAATGGCTTCAAAGTATATACAGGACATGGAGAAGAGTCAGCAATATAGATATGAAAATAAAATAGACAAGGAATTGAGTAAGAGAATGAGATTTTTGAAAGAAGGGGAAAAAGCCCTGTAGTTCTGTTTGTTTACAGAAATGTTGGAAATGAAAAAACTCAGTGAGTCAAAACAGTAGAAAGCATCACCAATAGACCAAGACCGAGGTGGGGAGGTGGGGAGAAGATTTCAGATGGAGGGAAGGTTGAGGAAGCATTCAAGTATCATTAAAGCAAAACAAAGAGAAAACTATAACATTACACAACTTCCAAGAAACCAAAATCTAAGGGGTCAAAGAAAGATCTGAAATAAGAACTAATACACTATTTAATGGACTTATAAACATTATCAATGTTAGAGAAAGAAATGGACGCCAAATATAAGAGGCATTGGGAACTTAAAATACACATGACCAGATAATTCCATTATACAGTACAGTCATGGTGCCAAAAAAACATCAAAAGGTGTAAGAAAATTGTCAGCTCACAAAGGCAAACATCCGAACAGCATCATCCCTTTTCAGTAGAAACCCTGAGTGTCAGGAAAGTGTGGAGTGACAGATTTCAAGTCTTGCCAACCCAGCTTGCTATACAGCAAAGCTAGCTTTTAAAACTGACAGAGAAATAAGGACTTTGAGGGGAGGGTGTGGTGGCATATACCTTTAAGCAGAGGCAGGCTGATCTCTGTGAGTTCAAAGCCAGCCTGGTCTACATAACGAGTTCCCTAGGGCTGCAGGGAGAGAGACCCTGTCTCAGAAGTGTAAAAAAAAATTTTTTCAAGACAAGTACAGTTAAAGTAATTAATGGCCACCAAACCAGCATTGCAAAAAACAAAGAAATCCTAGTCACAAGAAAGACAGCCTCAACCAAGAGAGCACAAGAAAGAACAAATTTCATGAGAGTAACAGATGAACTGAGGAGCTGTTTCCAACATAGCAAAGCAGCAAAGACCTGTCTACAAAGGGGAGCAAGAAAATAACCTGACCAGTAGAAAAACTACTACCCAAATCATAGGAATCAGCAAATCTCTCAATAATAACCCAACTGCAGGGTATGGTGGCTTACCTATAGTCCCAACACTCAGGAGGCTGAGCCAGGAAGAATTGTCACTGCTCTGAGGCTGGCCTGGGCTACCTAATGAATTCCAGGCAATCCTCAGCTACAAAATGAAACCCCTGATTAAAACAAAAAGGAAACAGTAATAGCCATAACTGTAAGTGATCGTAACTCTGAAATTCAAAGATGCAGGCTGAATGGATCAGAAAAACAATCTCCAACTCTTGTCACCAAGAAACAACACCTCCCTGGTATCAGAATAAAAGGGTCTGGAAGGAAGTCAGTTTACCAAGCAAATGGAAGCCAAAAGAAAGCTCATGGGGGTGTTCGAATAAAGTAGATGTCAAACCAAACTTAGAAGGGACAAAGAAATCCATTACATATCAAAGAGTAACAGTTGTAAATACCAAAGGTAGATGGAGCTCCTAGTTTCATAACACAAGTACTAACATAAAAGTACATACAGATAGACTGATAAAATAACAGTGGAAGAGCCAGGCGAATCCTAACACTCAGGAGGCAGAAGCAGGTGGATCTCTGTGAGTTCAAGGCCAGCCTGGTCTACAGAGTGTGTTCCAGGCTAGCTGGGACTAAAGGGAGACCCTGTCTCAAAGCTACCAAAAGGAATAAAAAAAAAAAAAAAATAGTGGATGGATCACTAATTAGGCCATACAGACGAAAAGTCAAACTACAGAATTCAGCTTAGATGAAATCAACTGGACAGGCATTCCAGAATATTCTATCTGTATTCATTACTTTTCTCATTGCTGTGATCAAATACCTGACTAGAAGCAGCTTATGGGTGGAAGGGTTTATTTAGACAAAGTTTGAAGAGATTCAGGCCATCACGATAGGGAAGGCCTGGTGGCCAGACAGCTGATGGCGATGCAGCCAGTCTGGAAGCTCAGGGCAGGAAGATGAATGCTGGTGCTCAGGATTCTTTATTCATTCAAGGACTCCATCCCACTGTCTGTAAATAACACACCAATAACACACCCAGAGGTGTGTTTCCATGGTGATTCTACGTCCAGGCTAGACTACAGTTTTAACTCTTAAACCATCCAGCAGCTACAGAGAACAAATTCTCAGCTGCCCGTAAGACTTTATCTAAAACACATATTTTAGGTGGTAAGGCCAAGTCTTTGCAAATGTAAACGAATTTAAATAGCCTCTTGTATCTGATCAGATCATGAACCTGAAGCATTTCTGCTATCACAACCGTTTTGAGGGGTGCTCCAATTTTGCCATTACTCCCATAGACACCAAAGTACATCAGTGGTTTGGCTATACTAAGAGCCTTATACGCGCCTCGTGCTCCAGAGCCTGCGTACCAGCGTACCGCCATATATATATGTTCCTTTCCCTCCCTATCTCCCTTTCCTTCCTCTCCCGGTTACCCCTTTCCCCTAACCCTCTGTTGGCAGTCAGTATTCTAGGAGCACAACAAACATGAATTGTATTCTTTTTTTTTTTTTTTTTTTTTTTTGGTCTTTTCGAGACAGGGTTCTTGTATCAGCTCCGGGGCGGAACTCCTATTAGTGCCATCCTGAAAGAAGCCGAGGCAGAGAGGAACCCTGCGAGGTGGAATACACAGGTGTGTTACACTTTTCCGAACCTTAGCCCTAGGGATCACCTAATTGGCAGACGCGCAGTCGGTCCCTGCACACCCCCTGGTTTACGCGGGCGGAAGGGACGCCATGGGTGGTGTTCCGAAGCGGGGAACCTGGGGACAAGGCAAGCTAGAGCCTGGGAAAGTGGATTCAGAGGGCAGGGCTCCAGGGGAGGTGAGGCCTCTTGCGGAAGGGGCGGGACACGGAGAGATTATGGAAATGAGCACCCGGTGGGCGGGGCGTTCCAGATGAGGCCAATAGGTAGGTGGACCTGGGGGGGGGGGCCGCGGGTTGGCGGGCCGCGGTGGGGGGGGGCGCAGGAGGGGAGGTTGGGTCGGGAGGGGGAGGATAGTGGGAGTGGGAGTGGAGCAAGGGGTGGTTGGAGGATCCGAGTGGTCCCGGGAGCCTGCGGGGCGGGTCAGGGTAGTAGAGAGATGGGAAGGAACAGGTGCCCGAAGGGCGGGGTCGAGCTGGGGTAGGGGGAGGCGCGGGGCGGTTCCCGGTGCCTGGGGGGTGGGGAAGGACGGGGCTGCCTCGGGAGCCCAGCTGGGGTGGTGCGGACCTTAGGCGGGGCAGGGCCTGGACTCCGGGAGGGGCAGGAGCGGGGTGGACCCTGGTGCGGGGGGCTGGGGGGGGGGCACGGGGCGGTCCCTACTGATCCCAGCTGCAGAGCCCAGTCTTGCTGGCCGCCACTTGCCCGCTGCCTGCTTTCCTGCTGGGCGCTCGCCAGCATGTCCTTCCTTCCGGTGGCCGTCGACTCCGACTTCCCCATCCAAAACCTGCCCTATGGCGTCTTCTCCACCCAAAGCCACGTGAGCTGCGGCACTCGGGCTCGGGTGCCGGAGGGTGGACGCGGAGTAGGGGCAGTGGGAGGCAGGGCAGATTCCTCCAGATCCTCGGTACAGGGCTGGGCGCCTGTGACTGTGACCTCGTAGCTGTTGTTGAACTTACAGCCTCAGCTTCTGCGGGGCGGAGCGAGAACACATGCAAAGAAAAATGGCGTGGACAGCCCGCCAACGCGATTGTGGTAGCCCAGAAATGGACGGCACTTTCCTTCCTTCCGAGACGCGGGACTGTTCACTTCGCTCCTTAGCCCCTGACCCTCCAGTCTGGAAAGTGCAAACCAACCCTTGATATGTTTTTTTCAGCAATGAAAAACATGTAGTTCCTGGCCTAGAGCTGTGCAGTCTAAACTTGAGGTTTCTTTGCCTCTTGCCTGAGTTGTTTCCATGCCTAGTGTGGGCTGCCCAGTCTGATTAGAAACTCTGTTGGGCAGAGAAACAAACTCGGATTTGTACAGAGTGTAGTCTGATTACACAGAGATCTTTGAAAACGAGTTGATGGAACAGGGTTTCCAGCAAATACATTAGCAGGTCCTTGGATAGGTGGTTCACTTTGCTTGCTTTCTGCTCCCACCTCAAAAGGTACTGAGGATTCAGCTCTGTAAGCCATAGAACCAGGGAACTGCTTGCACCTAACGGGAGCCAGGAAGTCTTTGCCAAGGCTGGCTTATAGCACAGTGCTTTGCTAGCATGCACAATGCCCTGGGCTCCATACCCAACACCAGCAAAAGAAAGACAAGAAAAAAGCTTTGTTTGCCTAATGGGGTTCCTGGCAGTGGTTCCCTTCTTAGAAAAGAGGGGGGGCTCCCCTTCTCCCTGTCTGTTTATTGGCCTCAGGTGCCTGTTCTTCTGTGCCTTTGGTTTCTGAAAGCCTTCTTCAGAAAAGTCAACCTGTGGTTTCACAACTGCCAGGCATGTTTAGATGTTGCAAGAACACAAAGTTAATGCTCAGTCCTCTCTATATAAGAGGTGTTCTGAACTTTAACCTGTGCCAGCCAACCAGGTTCTGGAAGCAGAACCCTCCCTCCAGCCTCCTCTGATTCTTTGCCCTCAGCAGAGATGTTCTCAGCCTCTTTTGGGGCTCCAGTCAATTAGATGGGAGCATTGTGGAAGCAGGAGTCTCTCAGACCTTGACTAGGGAGTACAGTGCTCTGACCTGCCGTCCCACAGGAATCTGGAACTAATGTCCTTTTCTTGTGTGGCTAGAGTCTTTCAGACACCATGCCCTGCAGTTTCTTTACTAGAATGCTCACTGAAATCACTAGGGATTTCTGGGAGGATTGCTCGGGTGGAGAGTTAGCTCTGGCTTTCCAAGTTCAGTACTTCCAAGCTATGTAGACCCCATTGGAATATGTCCCTGCAAGCACTGGACATGCTATTGGTGGTGGTCACCTTTCCCCACTGCAGCAGTGGCCACAGGAAACTTACCCAGGTCAGTAGCCAGCCAGCTTCAATTTAGGTGGAATGGCAGTAAATTAATGTAGCCATCCCTTTTTTTCATTTGTTCAATGATTTCTTTCAAAGTATAACTCTACGACAGACAGTAGACTATCAATTGAGAATCAAAGGCACAGGAGACCACCTCCCTCTGTTTCTGGTTGCTGGTCAGAGTTTGCCTTGCTTTCTTATAGCAGGGATACAGTGATCTGGAGGCTGGTTTGCCAAGTGTCTGGTTGAAGCCTGGCCCTGCCTCTGCCCCCTGGCCTATAATGTTCTCTTCAGCCATATTGGCTGCATTTTAGTCTCTGGGACTCATTAAGAACAGTGTCCTGCCTCAGGGTCTTAGCACACTGCTTCTCCTCCCTAGAGTACTCCAGCTAGAGTTATCTGCCACCACATCCCATGTGGCTTTTTATTCTAGGGGTCCAGAGCCAAGCTCCTTCTCTCTACATGGTAGTCCCTGATGCTAAAATGGTCCACAGAGGCTGTGTTGTGAACCACCTGCATTTGGCTTGGTATGGAGAGATTTACAGGTATAAACTAACTTCTCACAACAAACCTACTAAGATATTTTTGTTCCCATTTACATAATGGAAATGAGGCTCAGAGAAGCTAAGACTCCTGATTCAGGTCCTCTCACAGCCAGTAACGAAGTAGATTTGAGGTTGGACTCTGTCACTCACCCTCTAGTCTCCATATCCTCCCTCCATGGCCAAAATGGGTAGAATTTCCCTTTGGACAACTTTATGTCAGTTATGACCAAATGTTATCAAGTAGAAGCTTCTTGCAGTCATTCTCTTCAAGTTAGTTAAAGGAGGTACCTTCTCTTGTTTGTTTCAAGGTACAGGGCGAACTGAGGCCCAGGGGATTAGGGACTTGGCTAGGGTGGTAGAATGCTGAGTGGTGAAGCAGGTGGGGAGGTAGAGGTCCTGGCTTCCCCAAAAGAAAGCTATCTGCAAGGTTAATCAGAGGGAGCTACTCTCAAACTTTTCCCATTCCTTGTTGTACATTTGGAGCACAAGGGCAGTGACTTAGAGGAAGTTTCTAGGCTTTGTTTACACATGACTAGCCAGGCAGCCATGCATGTGATCAGGTCACAGAGGCAGCTCAATGGTGAAGGTTCCTTCTTGCCTTCAGCAAGGTGTGGGAGCCAAGGTCCGCCAAATGCCCCTGGGTCTGCCCTGTGTATTACCTAAGTGTAGGGCAACTAGAATCCGTGTGTCTCAGCGCTGTGCTCTTCCCAGCAGAAGGGGAGGTTGAGACCCAGGAAGTTACAGAACTGGGTAGGTTAGCCAGGCTTTCCAGGACAGCTCCTTGGGGCCTGTGGCTTCAGTCTATCCCTGACCCCTGGAGGGTTAAATGTGTGAGGAAGTAAGTGGGGACCTTCTTTTCCCCAGCTGAAAGGAGCAAGCATTGGAAAGGAGGCCTGCCAAGAACCCCACCTCTCAGCTCCCTCAAGCCCCCTGGAATGGCAAAGCTACTGGTTCAGGCTCCAGAAAGCCTGGCTTAGGAGGGAGCTCCAGGAGGTGGAATCTGCAAACATACTCAGGGTCTTGGGGTCGGAGACCACCCTTGAGCAAACATTTGAGACCCATATGGTCTAAGCAGGGTGGCTTTTGTATCTCCCTGCAATGTGAACTCTGCTGCATTTGAGTCACACAGAGCTTGTGCCGAGTCACCATGGGACACTTTGTGCTCTGCTGCACAAATGAATGCCCCTGAGGGAAGGTCTGGGCCTAGCATAAACAGGAATCCAACTGCTTGGTCAAGTGATGGGCAGCTTATCCCTAGAGGTATGGAAGCAATGCTGGAGAACTTCACCTTGATAAAGGGCTTTCACCAGGCTACCTGATCTCCATTCCAAGGGGTATTTGATTCATTCCCATCAAGAGAACACAGGTTCATTTTCCTTCTTATTCTGGATGCTGAGGGTCTTTCTCCTTAGTCCTGTCTCTATAAGGACTGTCTCAAGGGGATCCGAGGGCCCCTCAGTAGATGGATGTTGCAGTGAATGACCTGAGTCTGTTAGAACTGACCGTTTTGTCTTCCTAGCCAAGGCCACGGATTGGTGTAGCCATAGGTGACCAGATCCTGGATCTCAGTGTCATTAAGCATCTCTTCACGGGGCCTGTCCTCTCCAAACACCAGGATGTCTTTGATGAGGTAGGGACATTTTGTTGTGGATTGTCTTCATCTCAGTATCCTTTCAGCCTGGGTTTTCTCTGCATATGTGGGATCTGTTCTGAGACAAATAGGCTAGCAGGAGGTAGCCTTGACACCTCAGGGTGGCTTCTCTGTGGCATGGGGTCCTGAGTACAATGGTTCAGTGCCTCTGCAGTCCCAAGTCTCTCCCACCTGCCTCCAAGATGAGGATCTTCTGTGACTCTGGTTCCTTTTTCTGGACCTCAGCTCCACTGAGCTGTTCATGCCTTAGCTTGTCCAGGCCCAGGCAGACCCCTGAGGGAGAGAGCTATGAACCTTGCTCTCCAAGTTTGTGGTACAGCTTGGGGCAGTCAACATAGCCTCTGTGTCCATGTGGGACGGGTACCCTGTCCTCTTGGAGGAGAGCCTGGTACAGGCAGCCAGGCCTCCCCATCCATTTGGGATGGATGTGACTTTCATTCCTTGTCATGGGTTGGCCCTTAGGATCTGCCTCTTCTTCACATTCAGGTGAGATTGAGAGTGGTGTTTACAGAGCTCCTCTGCAGTGCTAGAAGCTTTGCAAAGATCTTGTTAGTCCTCCTGGCCATCCTCTGTCACAGAATCAGAACTCTTGCTAGGTGGAGGAGATGAGCATAATGACAAAAGATGGAATTCTCCCCGGTTACAAGGCTAGAAGAGTTGGAGCTGGGCCTAGGACCCTGACTCTTGGCAGAGGAGCTGCAGACACTGTCTCTTCGGGGCCTCACTGGCTAGGAGACCCCATATTAGCTTACAAGAACAGGCTTAGTTACACTGTCCATGAAGGACTGAGGCCACCTGCAGCTGCGGCCAGAAAGGGTTCATAGGTTGTTGTCAAGATAACAGCAGAGTTAACATCCCGGAGTGGGTGGAACATGAAAGGTGGCAGCTTTGGGACTGGAGAGATGGCCTAGCAGTTAAGAGCACCTACTCCTCTTGCAGAGGACCTGGGTTCGATCCCCAGCACCCACATGGTGGCTGAGAACAGTCTTTGGCTCCAGTTCCAGGGGAATCCAACATCCTCTTCTGACCTCCGCGGCATTGCACGACACGGGTGCACCAACCTACATGCAGACAGTACACTCAGACACATACAAAATAAATAAAATTATATAAAAAAAAAGGTGCAGCTTTCTCCAGCTCTACGCATAAATGACAAAAACAGGAGCAAAGGTGCCAAGTTTGTGAGTGAGTGAGAGGAATCAGGCCCTGGCGGGAGGGCGGGCCCCCACTTTTCTCACAATGACCTTCTCTGCCCCTGTTTTGGTCCTAGCCAACTCTCAACAGCTTCATGGGTCTGGGCCAGGCTGCCTGGAAGGAGGCGAGAACATTCTTGCAGAACTTGCTGTGTGCCAGCCAAGCCAGACTGAGAGATGACACAGAGCTTCGGCAGCGGTATGGAACACGTGGGCCTCGTGGGAAGGAGGGGCCTGGGTAGTTGGCAGTGCCCTTCTGCCTACTATAGTCAGGTTCAGATCTATCCAGCCCCCTGCTAGGTTGAATGCTGGTGGGAGGGGTCTGTTCCTGAGTTTCCCTGTTGCCTGGCCCAGAGCAGCCAGGCTGGGCCTGCTGACCTATCCCTTACTCTCCACAGCCTCACCAGTGCAGCTGTGCTGTCAGCTGCTTTCTACCCTCACCTACTTTTCCAGAGTTACATATAGAGACTGGCATTTCAGCCTTAGAATCCTCAACAGTAAATCTGTTCAGCCAAGCCCTGGCTCCAGCATAGCCAGGAGTGCCCACAGAGATGGGGAGCAGGATTCTGATTACGACTGAGCCTGCTAGCCTGTGATGAAAGCAGGGCCCCTCTTTGCCAATTGCTCAACTTTAGAACCCCTGGTTCTGTATTTCAGGGCATTCACTTCCCAGGCTTCCGCCACAATGCACCTTCCCGCCACTATAGGTAAGTGCTGGCTCCCTGCTAAGTCAGTTTGATCGGTTTAGTGGGCCAGGAGGGGTGGCCAGATACCTTGGACCCCATAACTTTGTGGGAAGGAAACAGAGGGCTCTGGGGTTATTAGCTGACTCCCACATGACTGAACTCAGCACACAATTGGTCTCAAGGTGCATGCAGCCTGCCCGTTTCAGTTAGCTGCATGACTCCCTGAATAGCAAGCAGTTTGCTCCTTCTTCCCAAAGGTTGTGGGGCAAGCGCTGAGCTGTCAGGGGAGAGTTGTTTTAAAGAAGAAAGCCAGAGGGCCGTATAGGTCCCATGTGTACACTTGGCCAGGCATCCGGATGGACTATGAATCAGGAAGTTGCTGTTGGTCCAGCCCCTAGCCTGAAGCTCAGAGGAGCCCATCAGCCTGTGCCAGGCACTTGCTTCATCCTTATAGGTCAGCCATAGGAAGGGGCCTCTGCGGTTGCCTGGGCATCTGTGCTGAGAGCCATCTGGGAAGATAGGACTTCCTGAACTAGCTTTTCAGTTGGGCAAAGCCCTGTGTGCTAGTGGCTGAGTCACAGATAGGTGGAGGGTCGGCTAGGGGACAGCTCATCCCTTGCTTTCCTTCAGAGCTGTGTTATGCCCTTTATGGCAAAACAGTTTTCTTTTATGGATTCTTCATCATTTTTACTTAAGTGGCTGTTTTGGTTTGCTTTCTGTTTTAAAGAAACACTGACCAAGCAGGGTGTGGTGGCGCACACCTTTAATCCCAGCACTTGGGAGGTAGAGGCAGGTGGATCACTGTGAGGTCAAGGCCAGCCTGATCTACATAGTGAGTTCCAGGACAGCTGGGGCTACAAGGAAACCCTGTCTCAAAAAGACCAAAAAATGGGGAAGAAAGGATTTCTCTGCCTTATAGTTTATAATTCATTGTTAAGAGAAGACAAGACAGGAGCCTGGAGGCAGGAACTGAAGCAGAGGTCAAAGAGGAATGCTCTTTACTGGCTTGCTGCCCTGGCTGGCTCAGCTACCCTCCTTACACAGCCCAGGCCCACCTGTTCAGGGATGGCACTGCCCACAGTGGGCTGGGCCCTCCTGCATTAATTACCAGTTATGAAATGCCTCTCAGACATGGCCACAGGCCAGTTTGAGGGAAGAAATTCTTCAAATGAGGGTCCCTCTTCCCAGGTGTCTCTGTCAAGCTGACAGAAACTAACCAGCACAAGCACAGTGGAGGTGTTACTTTTTTTTTTTTTTTTTACCATTATGGCTTATTCTTGTGATAAATGTCTTCACTGTTATTTTTGTGCTTTGGGACTAAAGAGGGAAAGTAGCAAGTTCATCTCAGTCCTTCCACCCCTTGCTCAGTCTGTCTCTAGTCTGTGCTTGTTCTCCTTATACTTCCCACTTCAATTTGTACCACAGGCTACTGGGATTTGGGTACATAGCTTTGATTTTTTTCAGGGGAGGTGGTGAAAAGGAAGATGAATAATCAAACATCCCAAAGTGGATTTTCTAGTAGACCTTAGTAATCAATTCCTGGATGAGAGAGGATACCTGTAACTCATCCTGGTCAACAGATGTTGAGTGAATACCTTCAATATACAAGGTCAAGTTCAAGAACTTGTTCTTGATGCTGAGGCTGAGTTATAAGAAATGAGGGCTGGGCCGTGGCTGCCCTGCATGTAATGTAGCAAAGATCCATATACACACAGGGATGGAGTAGAGTGGGTAGTGAAGCCCACCCCAAGCAGGGTTCAGTTCAGGTGGAAGATTCAGAGGGCTTGCCAAGTGAGTGAGAAGGAACCTAAGACTGTTGCCAGAATTTGAACCAAGGGAGATAAGGGAGAAAACCAGCCAGGGGGTAGGCACATTCTAAGCAAAGGTATGGCAAGGGTTATCAATGTGAGAAGTCATGACGGTTACATGTGGCACAGGTTGGGAGGGGAGTGGTGGCAGCCACTTTATACTCAGCTTCCACTGTCTGCTGCAGGAAGTGTGGGCTTTATACTCCTTGGTTGGAGTATATTTATACTCAGGTCTTGAGCCACACTGTTTCTTAATGCACTTGGTGCTATGTCTGGAGGAGGAGTTCAGGTACCTACTCTTGGGGCTGGACTGCCTCCATCTAGGTCACTGGCTGTCTTGGATCTTCTTTCTGCAGGAGACTACACGGACTTCTATTCCTCTCTGCAGCATGCCACCAATATTGGCATCATGTTTAGGGGCAAGGAGAATGCGCTGATGCCCAATTGGTATGTCCTGAACCAGATACTTGGATAAGCTCAAAGTCATCTGTCCATCTCCACAGCATGGTTTTTCCCAGGAGCTGCAAAGCCCCTCTAAGGTTAAAGCAAACTAGAAGAAAAACAAGGACCGATGATTTTACAGCCTCTAGAATCAGTGGTCCCTGCTAATGGTCCCCTCAACGAGGCTGTGGGCCCGTCACTGGCCCGTGGATAGGTCCTTTCTGCTTCCTCCTCTGAGCAACAGCCATGTGTGGATTAGACCCTCTGAGGTGCCATGCTCCTCTGGACTCTTTCACTGGCAAGCTATTACTGTTCTAGCTATGAACATTCTCATCAGAAATCTAAAACACTCTGGTCCCTTACAGAGGAGGTGTTATGTCAGAGAAAGGAGACTAAACCTGTGTTATAATAAAGAATATGTACGTAAAGTAAACAAAAGGCATGGCCTGCACCACATATCACTAGTGGCCTTTTCCTCCTGCTCCATGAGGGAAACGGGGCACCAAAGGCCACAGTTCTCCAACTTGGTTCAAATGATAAGGGCCCACCACCCCCAGCCTTGCTCCTCCTTTCTGCTCCCTAGCATTGGCCAGTGGAGTCCTGGTACCCTGGTGACAGCCAGATCCTTTGAGGCTGGACAATCCACTTGGGTCCTCACTCCTGAGGACATGAGAATAGACAGTTTCCCATTGGCTGGGGACAAACAGCCTGGAGCTGCACAAGGATAGTCTCTCATACCCACCCACTCAAGTGGGAGCCTGGTCAGCAGCCCAGCCTTCCTTGTCCTACAAGCCTGGCCCTGTTGTTCATGTTTCTGGGTGGCACCTATTACCTTTGTTCTTCCTGTGTCATAGTTAAGGGACCCTCCCCATGTGACACAGGCTTCCTGGGTGTGAACTTGCCACTGAGTCTAGGTCCTCTTTAGTTCTAAGTGACTGTCACATCCTCAGGACAACACAGAACAAAGGGCCAGGGCCCCCGCTCAGTTCTCAGCTTGGACAATGGCTCTGACCTGGGAGTCAGGAGATAGCAAGTCTCCTGTCCATCCTCAGGCAAATCAAGTTTCTCTGAGTCTGTTTTCTGTGTAAAAAATGGGGCTGCTAGTTCTACCCTGAGTGACCTCACAGAACCACTGTGAGGATTAAAGAAATGAATAAAATGGACTAGTCTTGAGGAATACAGAGCTTTGGGTACTCCATTCTCAGTATGAAATGTTTTATTTTATAGTTGTTTAGATCAAGAGAGGTATACACGTTATTTGAATAATCAAATAGTATATTATGTAATATGTGTTCTTATTTTGCTAAAAAAAGATAATTTAAATAAATGCACACACACACAGTTTCCTGTAGCCACTGTAAGGAATCACCACACCCCCGTGGCTGAAATGCCACATACATTTCTCTTGCAGCTCCATGTTCAGTCTCTCTGAGCTCACATTACATGCAGCAAGGCTGGTTTGTTCTATAGAAAGCCTGATCCCCTTTTCTTCAGTTTTAGAAGTTACCTCTGCTGCTTGGGCTGTGACTTTCTCATTCTGTCCCCTTCCATCCTTACATGTCTTACTTCTTCACTTGATTTTGCCTTTTTCTTGTAAGGACCTTGTGATTGTAAGGTTTCCTCTAATAACTGGGGATAATCTGCCTGCCTCAAGACCCCTAACTTGATTGTGTCAGAAAATCCTTTAGGCCATGTGAAGCAACATCCTGGAGCCAAGAGATTAATGTCTGCATATTTTTTGGGCCATATTTTAGCTTACACACACACACACACACACACACACACACACACACACACATGTGCATGCATGCACAGTTGTGTATATGTATTAGCTTTATATTTATATTTATATACTTATTAGCATCTTTATGGGGAACTTATGGATTTGGGAATGAGCATGAAGAAAGGCACAGAACAGTCCACCAACCTCTGGGAAGTGGATAGATGGGGAGAGATAACAAGCTTCTGGTTTTCATCTGAATTGTTTGACTATTGCAGGCCACATCATTACATACAGCTTTGTTTCATAATTTTATCCAGTAAAAGAAGTAAAAGGGGAGAAAAGAAGACACCATCACCATTCACCACAGTGATGACTTTGAGCAGAGAGGTTGCAGGTGCTGCTTCCTGAACTGTTAAGATTGCACACACACACACACACACACACACACACACACACACCCCATGCACACACTCATATGTACACTTTATTTCTTTAGTAAAAGATTAATGCTGTGCTGAAATTTGTTTCATTTTACCATTGACATTTCTCTATAAAAGTTAAGTTCATAGTCTAGTGGTTAAGAGTGCTGACTGCTCTTGCAGAGGACCCGGGTTCGATCCCCAGCACCCACATGACGGCCAAGAACTGTCTGTAACTCCAATTCCAGGAGAACTCCAGTTCCAGGGGAATCCGACACCCTCTTCTGACCTCCGCGGCATTGCACGACACGGGTGCACGACACAGGTGCACAAACCTACATGCAGACAGTACATTCATACACATACAAAAATAAATAAAATTAAAAAAATTTGTAAAAAACACAATTTTGAATAAGTGCTATAAGACAAAAACAGTAAATATCACTTATATGTTTAAAATGTAAGCAATTATAGTAGTAAGTGTATAGAAGTATAGGGAAAGGAAGAATACAAAATTCCAGATGGTGACTCTGCCTAGAGTGAGGGGAAGATGGGAGATGGAATATAGAAAGATCAGCAAAGTGGACTTTTTACTAAATCAGCAAAGTTTCTATTCCCTTAGCTAATCAAAAGTACATGTTTATATGTTTGCTATATTAATGTCACAAATAACTTATTAAGCATCTTAAAAAATTAAAAGCACACTGAAGAGTCCAGAGATCCACATGAGTTCCTTCTCCAGAGCCAGAAGTGTCAAATGGTGGCTAATGTCTGGTCTTGGAATTCTTGCATCTTGCCACTAGCATCTGCATGGTCACCTCTCTCATATTAATTATACTTTTATTCATTTCGTGCACATATCTGTGTATGCTTATGCCACAGTGCTCATATGGAGGTCAGAAGACAACTCTTGGGAGCCAGTTTCATTTCCTGTGTGGGTTCCAGGGAGTAAAATCAGGTTGTCAGGCTTGGCAACAGGCACTTTTACCTACTGAGCCATCTCATCAGCCTCTGAAAATGTTTTGTATTTTCTGCTGCAATTTGAACCTCTTCTCTGTACAAGCAAACTTTGTACAAGATTAAAGAATCTGCCAGCATTTCCTTTTGCATGCGATGTGAGGTGAGGGGGTCACAAAATGCCTGGACAACATGACTGACAACCGCGGGAGAGTATTCTGCAGCTCTGCATTCAAGGTTTTTTAGCAGGCTTCAAGGGGATAGTCCATCCCTTGCCTCTCCACTTCTGGTGGCCACAAGTGGTCCTACTGGCTGCATCACTCCTGCCTGCCTCTATCCTCACATGGCTGTCTGTCCTGTGTCTTCTACCTTATACAAAAAAAGACACTGGGATGTAAGGGTCCCAGATGCTCCAGAGTTGTTAGTTATGTCTATAAAGACTTGCTACCCTTTAGGGAAATCAGATGTGGACGCATCTTTTGGGAGCTGCCACTCGTGGCACTGAAGGTCTGACCTCTTGTTTCATTGAAAGCATTAATCAGTGTCTATAGTGATATTATTTTCTCACCCATATGCAGTTTGTACTGTGTTCATTTAAGACATACCTTACTTGATAATGTTTTAATATTTGGGAGTGTCTTCCTCTGACTTCCCCTCCCATGTTCCTGTCTTAAAATTTCTTTAAATTTTTTTATTTATCATTTTTATTTTATGTGTATGAGTGTATTACCTGCATGTATGCAAGTACGCCCATGTCATGCAATGCCTGTGGAGTTCAGAAAAGGGTGCTGGATACCCTGGAACTGGAGTTATGGACAGTTGTTAGTCACCATGAGGCTTCTGAGACCCAAACCCAGTTCATCTGCAAGAACACCGGTACTCTTAACTGCTGAGACATCTCTCCAGCCCCTGTCTTACAGTTTCTATCTGTGCTCTGAGCCCTGGGAGACTCTTCTGCTCTGAGCTTTATGGTTTATTCCCAGGTTCCCTCTTGTATTAAAGGTGGGACAAAGGCACAAAAGGAAGCAGAAGAACTCTTGTCAGTGCTCAGAGTGACCTGGGTTAGAATCTCAGTGCCACTTTTGCATAGTAGTGACCTGAGATAACTAGGACATTCACAAAGCCCAGACATGCTTAGTGTGGCTGATCATGTTGTAGTGTGAGGCTTTCCTGAGGATTTCATCAAGATATGATCATCACTTTTGGTGGTGGCTGGAATGAGCCATGCTGTGTACTTGGCAGTATTTTCTCATTGAATGCTGTTCATATATACATATCAGCACAGGAGAAGGTCTCATTTCACCTTTCAGTGCACTAGATTTTTTAAAAAATTGTAATAAAATGCACATAACCTCAAATTTCCCATCTTAACTATATACCCATGTGCAGTGCTGGTAAGCACATTCACAGTGTCGTGCCGTCACCAAGATCTGGCTCCAGAGATCTTCAGCTGGCAGAATTCCACATGACTTAAGCCACAACTCCTGCCTCACTCCCAGTCCCTGTTCACTCCATTCTGCCTTCTGTCTGAGTTTCAGTACTCTGGGTGCCTTATATACCGTGGAATAGCACAGTATTTGTGTTTTTTATGTGCTTGGTTATTTCATCCTCCTCCTCTTCCCCCTCTATTTCCTCCTCCTCTTTATTCTGTTTTCTCCTTTCCTTTCCTCCCCCTCCCCCTCCTCCTCCTCTCCCCTCTTCTTTCTTCTTCTCCTCTTCCTCCTCCCTTCACTCTGTAGCCCTGGAACCTGCTCTATAGTCCAGGCTAGTCTCAAACTCCTAGTAATCCTCCTACCTCTGCCTCCTGAGTACTGAGATTACAGGTACATACTGCCATGCCCTGCTTCCTTTTCTTCCTAAAGCTGAACCACTTTCCTCTGTGGATACACTGCATTTTTTTCTCCATTTATCTATTAGTGGACACTTGGGAACATGTTTGGACTTTTGAATAACATGTATATTGACTGTTTCTTTCTGAAGTTCAATTTATGACGTGTAACAGCTTTGCCACCTACACCCCCCCCCACCTTCCTTCTTCAGGCTCCACTTACCTGTGGGCTACCATGGCCGGGCTTCCTCTGTAGTGGTGTCTGGTACCCCAATCCGAAGACCCATGGGACAGATGAGACCTGATACCTGTAAGTGACTTTAGTGTTCAGGTCCTACCAATCAGTGCCCACCTCTGCCCCTTCTCCATGAACTCACTAGCCCATGCTCACAGCTCCTTTTATCCCATATCTTTCCAGCACAGCCTCCTGTGTACGGAGCCAGCAAACTCCTGGACATGGAACTGGAAATGGTGAGCAATGTGCGAAGTGAAGTTTGATTGCCTGAGATACACAAGGGCCTGTGTCAGGAAAGTTCCTTCTGGGATGGCAGTTCACACCTCTCCAGCCTCAAGTAGCAGCTTCCTGACTCCATCTGTCTGCTGAGTGCAGTCAGCCCTCATTCTTCAGATTCTGTATTTGTAAATTTACCTATTTACTAACACTTCTTTTCAACCCCAATATTAACACAACTTATTCACACACAGAACAGTAGGAAATTTGTCTCCAGATGCACATGCATGTCTCCAGCTGAGGTCAGGCAAACCTCCTCCATGTTCTGGTATTGAATCTCATCCTCTAAACATGATCTATTTTTCTGATCTATTTTTTGCACGTTTTCACATTTTTGTGCTCTTTGGGGTGATTTTGCTAGGTATGATGGCCCCCAAGTACAGAGTCTACATATAGTCATATGTTCCTGGATGCAAGAAGTGGGCTGTCCCTATAGAGACCTGTGTTAAACCTGTTCACATCTAAGTTCTCGTGCATTTGATGGGGAAGTCAATGTTAACAAGTCCACAGTCTATACTATGTCTAACAGAAACAAAAATGTAGTTAGAATTGTTTATTGATTTGTTGGTGAGTGTCGTGATCAGAGAACCCAACTCTGTGCTTCTCTAAGGAGCACTGGTTCAGCTTGTCAGTTCATGTTTATAGTGGACTTTGTAGAACATAACTTCCAGTCATAGGCACTCCCCTGCACCTTGGGCTTACACCTCTGCAGATGTGTGGTTATATCAAGGCTATACTTTTAATTTAAATTGTTTTATTTTGAGATCACCATAGATTTACATGGGGTTGTGAGGAACAGTGTGGAGGTCCCAGTGGCTGTACCTGATATGTCCACAGTGCAGTGTGTAACTCCAATACTGACATCGGCACAGTCGGGTCCTGCCTCCCCAGGGTTCCTCACACCATAAGGCTGTGCTTTTGAAGAGGGACACTGACCTCTGGCTGCCCCCAAGAGAAGGGACAAGGAAAGCAGTGGGATGTCGGAGCTGAGCTGGACAAGGGAGGGCTCTGCGGCAGACACTATCTCCAGTGCTTGTAGGTTGTCCCGTGACTGGTGCAACCAGGCACAGAAGGGACAGTGCAGGCTAATAAATGGAGCGGCTCTCCTGGATCACCTCAAGGTTTGAGGAGGTACCTTGGGAAGCTATGAGTGCCTCTCTCTTGAAAGGTCTAGAAACGCTCACCTCCCCATAGCTGTGGTGGTGGGAATCCAGGCTTGACTTTGTGAACGCTCCCTGTTACAGCCCCTTGCCCTGTGCTTTCATTCAACTTGGATCTATGAGGGAAAGAGGTGAGCCCTGGCAAGTCATCCCCATGTGACAGGGAGTTCCCCACAAGCCCTCTGCCTCCACAGCCTTACTGAGGGAGCCTCAGGACACCCTTGGAGGAGGTCCCCTGCACAGATTTGCCAGGGCAGACTTGTGAACTGTGGTTTGGAGCCAGGGCCATCTTTCTGGGGGAATGAAGTACTCTGCTTCCCTGTGCTGGAGCACTACGGGAGAAAAGGCTGAGAGTCAACGTGGGGGGATGTAGGATCACGAGCACAGATCTGGACTTGAAAGTGATGGAATCCTCCATGGGGCATGGTCCTCCCCCCCTTTTTTTTTATCTTGGTGAAAATTTTTTACTATTTAAACACTATTAAGGAGCTGATAAAACTGTGACTCTGATTTTACAAACAGCTGGTTCTATGCTTTTGAAGGAGATGCCCCTCTGTTTCTTCTAGCCACAACTAGATGTTCTATTGCTCCAGGAATATCAGACAGATGCCAGTCCTTTGGGGACACCCTAATGTTTTCATTCCTCACAAGCCATGTGTAGCTGTCAGATCTAAAAACATGACATGTGAAGTGAAGGAAGGGTCAGAAAGGCCTGGGTGCCCCCTGGTCAGGAGGAAGCTGTGGTGGGCAGGCAGGAGGATGTGGCATGGCCACATGCACACACAGTTCTTATCTTAGAGGTCCAGTGGATCTGTGCTGGGCCCTCGGGTAGCCCTGGACCCTGTTTAGGGTTGGGAAATATTTGCCCTTTTCTCTCTAAGCCACAATGACCCCAGGTGACAGGTCACCCAGATTCTAACCAACTTTCTCCGTGGTAGGCTTTCTTTGTAGGCCCTGGGAACAAATTCGGAGAGCCAATCCCCATTTCCAAGGCCCATGAGCACATTTTTGGGATGGTCCTCATGAACGACTGGAGTGGTAATGCCTGGTGGCTCAGGTCCCTGTGGTGATTTGCCCTGGGGGGACACATAGGAGTTGAGATCTGCGGAGCCATGCAGAGGTTCTTGGGTTTACAGCTAATCAAGGAGGCAGGAGGCCCAAGGACTGGGAGAGTGGTATGGGTGACATAGAGACTTCTGGCCGAGAGCATGGACTAGTCATAGCTTCCCAGAGCTCTAGCATCCTTGTGTGTAGAAGGATGAGGCTGACAGTAACTAATCCTATGCCAGGGCCCATTCATCTCCACACACTCTCGGCAGTATCACGATTCCATTTTACATTTTATAGATGAAGGGCTGAGGCATAGAGGTATTTCAGTCAGTGGCCAGGCTGGGACTTGACACTCAGCAGCCCAGCCTGCACCCAGATGACCCTGTAGGAGAAAGTTACTGTCACATATCTTAGGAGAGTTCCCACCCTCCCTTTAGTCCCTTCATGGGGGTTTTCCTATCATGTTTTTCTATATCCTGGCACAGTGCCTCCAAGGACCTTTGTCTTCATATTGAACATCTTTTCCCTTGGTTTAAGGGCAGGGGCTAGCAGTGGGGTGAGCCCATCAGTGATTGTGAGCCTGGGCTTGCTCTTCTCCCATAGCACGAGACATCCAGCAGTGGGAGTATGTCCCCCTTGGGCCATTCCTGGGGAAGAGCTTTGGAACCACCATCTCCCCATGGGTGGTGCCCATGGATGCCCTCATGCCCTTTGTGGTGCCCAACCCAGAACAGGTAAGCCAGCCTCTGCTAGAAGTCCTGCTGCCACCCCATCCCATCCTGCCACCCCTTGAGCACACACTGAGACTGGGGTGGAGCACTGAGCCCTCCAGCCTAACCCCAGTAGAATACCTGGAAGATACTGGCTCAGTGACCAGGCAGCTATGGCTCCAGGGGTTTGTTTCTCAACCCCCAGCACAGTTCATAGGGAAAACCTAACCTAATAACTTGCAGCCTTCAGTGTCCTCCAAGACCAGGGGAGCTGACAGTTGCTAGGAGCAAAGGTTCCAGGCAAAACCACTACCTCTCAGCTCCCCTAGTTGGTAAAGTTTTGTCCTGTGCAATGGCTCCCTCTGGAGTCCAGCTTGTAGAATGCATTTTGAAGTAGTATGGAGCTGGGTGTTGCCTCCTACAACCTCTGTTCCCAGCTCCCTTGCCAAGGTCTGGTGGCCTCATTCTCCCTAGCCTGTCAACAGTGTATTCTGTCCCACCCTCTTAACACCAGGACCTCCCCTCAGTAGCATTTGCCTTAGGGCCAGCACCTCCTTGCAGTGTTCTCTCAAACTTGATTCTGAGAAATGACCTGTCCCATCCTCCCATATCTTGAAGCCAACTCTCCTCCACATGGGCCAAGGGCTCAGCTCCTGGCTCCCTCGGGCCTTCTCTCGCCACCCCTTCCTTAATTAGTGTTTCATCAACCTGCGCACTGCCCCACCTCTTTCCTCACTTGTCCATGTCGTCTCATGTATGCCTGTTAAAAGCAAATGGGGCCAGGCATGGTGACACACACCTTTAGTCCTAGCACTTGAGAGGCAGAGGCAGGTGGATCTCTGTGAGTTCCAGGCCAGCCTGGTCTACGTAGCAAGTTCCACAGAGGTCCTGTCTCAAAAGAACAAAACAAAACAAAACAGGGTGGGGTACAGTGGAACATCCCTGTAATCCTAGCACTTGACAGATGAAAGCAGGAAGATCAGGGGTTAATCATCCCTGCCTAAAAATGAATTTGAGGCTAGCCTGGGCTATGTGAGACTCTGTCTCAAATAAATAACCTGGAGGACTTTTTGCAGACCAGTCCTCCATTAGAGTTCCTGGAAGGCTTTCATTCCATCTCTTGTGTCTGCAGTAACTGACCCCGGCCCTGCCCTCTGTCTCCTCCCCATCTGTCTCCATCTCCTCGTTCAGCCTCACAGGGACCTCCTGGGCCGCTGCCTTCCACGGCCCACCCACACTCTTGTCCTTCCTCATCCTCCCCAGGCTGTCTGGGCCCCGTCCTCTCTGACTTTCCCAAGCACTGTTTATGTACATCTGTCACCACTCCTGTCCCTTCCCAATTACTTATTCAGTGTTTATCTTTGAAGCAGCTTCTGTTTAACACCGTGCACCTGGGAGAGCTGTATCCCCCCCAGCGTCAGTAGCTATACTCTTGCAGAAGCATACAGCTATTGAGACCACCAAAAGCAATCGCCTGTCCTGCTAAATGAGTGGTATCATTGGGAAAATGCTGCTTTTGTCCAAAGTACAGTGTCTCTACTTGGCTGTCAGCTGCGTCCCTGCTGTTCCAGCACTGGACAGCACTATCTGCTTTGCTGCTGTCCTGCCCTCTGCCTTCCAGGGTGTCCACCTTGCCTACTCCATTGCCTTGCATTCCATCTCTGGCTTCCCATTGTCTGCTCCCCCTGCCCCTTTATGTTCATCCTCCTGGAATTTCTGAAGCATCTTATTTGGCCCTGTGACCTTTGGCTTCCTTATGCCCCCCTCCTGCACTGAGTGTATCTTCTCAAGTCTGGTTCCTGTGACCTCCTGGGACTGGAGAAGAAAATCTGCTGTATGGAGCACCCTGTCCAGGAGCCGGGTTGCTGGGAGCTCAGCTCTCCTGCCAGCCATCCCTTTGCTGTGCCCTTCCCTCCAGGACCCCAAGCCTTTGGAGTATCTTCGTCACAACCAGCCCTACATGTTTGACATCAGCCTGTCTGTCACCCTGAAAGGTATGCTGTAGAGTGGATGGTGGTACCCAGGTTCAGTGGGCAGGCATAGCCAGGTGCCATTGTCCTGAGGATCCCAACCTTTGGCTGAGTGGCACAGGAGGTGTCTGCTCCAATTCTGAGGTTCTGTGGAGCTCTTATAAAAAAAAAAAAAAAGGAGGAGTGTGGGGGCCATCTTCCAAGTCAGACGCATTGACCCTACACTGGAGCCAGAGCCTCCGTCCTGAGCTGGAGTCTGCTCCACAGCCTTCCAGCCTGACCTGCCAAATCCACTGCCACCCCATTTTCCTCTACACCCCAGTATGTGGCACATTTCATCAAGCGCCTGTTTGAAAGCCTTATCTCATGGACCCTGGAGAAGTGGAAAGCAGGGCTTAGCCCCTAAGCCATGTCCTGGGCAACTCTGAGAATCATGCGATGTGATCTGCATACACTGAGCTGCTCTGCAGGCTCCAGAACAAATCTACTGAGCTGCACGGGGGACTGGCACTGTGGGCCAGGGCAGAGGTCTAGTCTCGGATGGCCCCGCTCTATCCAGTTTTGGAGTGTGGGCAAGTTACCCCAGTCTATCATCTGTAAAATGGGGATAATGGCTTTGGTTTTGTACTATGGTGGTGATAGCTAAGGAAGCTGATCAACAGGAAGGTCTAGCATGGAACGCATAGCTAGGAAAGAGCAGGTGTCATCTGCATGCCCTGTGGGCCCCGGGGGTGGGATTGAGCCTCTATGGTCCACCAATTTATTTTAAATAAGTTTTTTTGAGATTTATGTTGTTATTTTAAAAGATTATGTATATCTGTGTGTGGGTATAAGCATGTGAATGCAGGTGCCCTTGGAGTCCAGAAGAGAGTGTTGGATCCACCAAACCTGGAGTTTCAGGGTTGTGAGCTGCCCATTATGGGTACTTGGAACCAAACTCAGGTCCTTTGCAAATGTAGTACACACAGTACATTCTCTAGTCTCTATGGTACAATCATGCTGGGGCTAAGTGTCATGGTTATGAATCCTAGGATAGGGCCACCACTCGCAGACATATCCTCGGACTGTTTTCTCATCCTTCTGTCCTTCTGGCCATTTCTGCCTCTGTTAGTGAAGGGCACTGCTGGGAAAGGACCTGATGGGAGTCACAGTGCAGTGTCCTGAGGTGCAGAACTGAAGTCTAGGTTCTGAGGTTCCAACCTGGGCTTGGGATGACAAGATTGGGAAGCAGAAATGACAGGCCCCTGGCCTCTCATGGGACTTCAGAGCTACATAGAGACAGCTACATAGAGACAGCACACGCCACACACCAGGAAGAGCCAGGTTTTGAGGGCAGAAGCACTTTCTAGCAGTTTATACTGTTCAGAAACATGACCATGTTAGCCAAGTCCTTGCATGGGGTAGAGTAAGCACTGCTGATATTAATTGAATGCTACACTACCTGCCATTGAAGAAGGTCAGAAGGTGACCAGTTACCAAGAGGGCTGGAGGGTAGCAGGCTGTTCTTGATCACATTCACATGTAGATTTCAGCCTGCTTGATCACGGTCACATGTAGATTTCAGCCTATCCTGTCTTCAGTGGCCTGCTAACTATTGGGAACATTGTGTTAAGAGGGACTCTGAAGCTATGTACAGACCCAGAGGATGCACATGCTCCTATCAGCACTGCCCAATGCGGGTGTGGGAGGAAAAAGTGATGGCTCAGGTGGACATGTTTGTCCTCGCTGGACCAGGTCATCTTAGTGCGCATCTCTCAGCTCTGATCCTTCTAGGCTTATGTTCCACAGACTAAGTAAAATCATATTGGTCAGTAGGAAGCAGTTTGAAAAGTTCCTTCTCCAGTCAGTGGAACTAAATCTTCAAAAGCGTCACTTCTCTATTTCTTACAGGAGAAGGAATGAACCAGGCATCCACCATCTGCAGGTCCAACTTTAAGGTGAGCCTGGAGGCCATCAGACTGCTTCTTGGAAGGGCAGGAGAAGGTAGAAGGGCAGGATGGGGTGGACAGCAGGGATATGAGGGCGGGATGATGGGTCAACCTGAAAACCTAGCGTCTTCATATCGTATGAGGGCCAAGCCCACGATTTCCCTGCCCTGCCACAGCTGGATTGATGAGAATGACTCTGTATGTGCAGTGTGTGTGTGTGTGTGTGTGTGTGTGTGTGTGTGTGTGTTTAGTATGTATGCATATATTATGTGTGTATGTGTGTGTATGTACACAGTGTGTGTGTGTGTGTGTGTGTGTGTGTGTGTGTGCATGTGTGGTGTATGTGTCTGCCTGCATGTATGCAGGGGTCTGAGGTCGACAGTGGGAATCTTCCTCCAGTGCCCTCCACCTTATTTTTAAGTCAGGGTCTCTTACTGACCTGCAGCTTACTGACTGGCTAGGCTATCTGCCAGCAAGCTCCCACTCTGTCTCCCCCAAGCTGGGATTGCAGGCTCATACTGCAGCCTGCTTTTTACATGAGTGTGGGGTTTCAGCTGAACTCAGGTCCTCATGTTTGAGCAGCAAGCACTTCACTGGCTGAGCCATCTGTGTGGTCCACCTACTTCTTTTAAATAAGCTTTAAAAAATTCAAGTTACTTTAAAATATTATGTGTATGTGTATGTATCTGTGTGTGCATATATGTGTGTGAATGCAGGTGCCCATGAAGTACACACTGTTAGCCACTAGGCCATGAAATGCCACATACACATACAAACATAGTGGAAAGGCCCAAATTGCAAGTATAGAGGCTGAGGAATTTTTGTAATGCAAGTATCCCTGTGCATCCAGCACCCACATTAGAAACGGGAAATTCTCGACCTTCGGCAACCCACTGCCCCTTCCCATCATGCCCCCACTTCCCCAGCGAAGGCCATCTCTACATCTTTGTTCATCAGTCTTATACTAGTGGGATTGTTACAACGTGCATTCTTCCCTTCCTCCCTGCTGGGCTTCCTTTTTGTAATATTGGTTGTGAGGTTCAGCCACATTGTTGTTTGTAGTGAGAGCTTGCTTTTCTCATTGCCGTAAAGGGCTCTGCTGCATCAGCACTCTGCAGTGGGTGATGGACACTAGGTTACTTCCATTTTCCCTATCATAGAGTTACTGTCAGCATTCTAGTTTCACATCTTTTGGAGTACGCGTGTGCACATTTCCATTTGGTGTACATCTAGGAACAAAATTCCTTGGTCATTTATATGTGTGTTTGTGTGTGTGTGTGTGTGTGTGTCCACATACATATACACATATGCCCCAAGCAGTGTGTATCACTGTCTCACACACACACACACACACACACACTCATTCACACAAACTCACACATATATGCACTCAACCTAGGAGTACTTTTGAACAACTTTTCAAGGTATTTACACTAATGGACTGTCTTTTTTTATTACAGATAATATATTCTTTATTTTTTATATTTTTATTTTTATTAAACTTTTTCATACATCACACATCATTTCTCAATCCAGTTTAGACTCTAATGGACTGTCTTAGTTACTCTGCTGTTGCTATGTATGATAAAATACCCTGACAAAAGCAGCCTAAGGAAGGGTTTATATCTGCTCACAGTCCAAGGTTACCATCTGTCATGGCAGAGAACCAACAGCAGCAAGAGCTTGAGGCAGCCAATCACAGTGTATCCACAGGCACAAACCCCAGTGCTCGGTTCCACTCTCCCTTTTATCAGTCCAGGACCCACTTCATGAAATGCTGCCACATTCAGGGAGGGAGTTTCCACCTCAGTGAACCTAATCAAGAAGATCCCTTACAGGCATGCCCACAGGCCAACCTGTCCCAGACAGTCCGTCTCAGAGGCTCCTTCCCCAGGTGATTCTAGGTGGCATCAAGTTGACTAACCCTCATGTGGCCACTCCCACTGGTGACAGCTAAGCACTTTGCTCCTCCAATGTGGACAACATGTGGCCCTGCTTACTTTTTCATCTCAGCCATTTGGGGGATTGTGGTTTTAGTTGTATTTCCCTAATGGCTGACATAGCTGGACACGTCTTCTGTGTCCTGTGAATGAGTGTGTTTCTGTTTTGTCTAGCTTCCCTCTAGTTTAACCTAGATAAAAGAAGTGCTCACAGGGGCATCCATAGAAGAATCTACTGGTGAGGATCATTTGCCTGTCTGCATAACTGTAGGAGGGACACCGGGAAGTGGTGTCTTCATAGAGGTGCACGTATGAATCTACTCGTGAGGATCATTTGCCTGTCTGAATAGCCATAGGAGGGACACCCGGGGAAGTGGTGTCTTCATAGAGGTGTGCGTACGAATCTACTCCTGAGGATCATTTGCCTGTCTGTATAGCTATAGGAGGGACACCCGGGAAGTGGTGTCTTCATAGAGGTGCGCGTATGAGTCTACTCGTGAGGATCATTTGCCTGTCTGCATAGCCATAGGAGGGACACCCGGGAAGTGGTGTCTTCATAGAGGTGCGCATATGAGTCTACTCGTGAGGATCATTTGCCTGTCTGCATAGCCATAGGAGGGACACCCGGGAAGTGGTGTCTTCATAGAGGGGGGGGGGTGGTGAGCAGGAAGGCAAGCTTTCATGCTTGAAAGAGGATTGGGAGAGATGATGTTGCAGTGGAGCTGAGATTAGGGCTAGTGGACAGGATGAGGCAGGACCTCTGCAGATGGACGACAGGTTATTTACATATGGACTGCAGGGAGGTAACATTTCAGTTGAAACAACACAGGCACAAATGCACCTACTGTAAGTGTTCATGGAATGTGAAGGGGAGGGCAGGGAAGGTGTGCAGGCGGCATAGCCATACCTGGCTACTGTGTCTCTTCCCTCAGCACATGTATTGGACCATGCTGCAGCAGCTCACGCACCACTCTGTCAATGGCTGCAACCTGAGGCCTGGGGACCTCTTGGCTTCTGGAACCATCAGTGGATCGGTGAGTCTCAGACTGTGTTAAGAGCTGCCCACATGGAGTGCCCAAGCTGAAAGTGGGCAGATTGGGCCAGAGAACTTTACTACCATATGCAGATCACGAGAGACCTGTGTGAGGAGCAGGCCCTGGCTTTCCATCTCTTCAGAAAGTGGAAGTCACCCTATCCCTCTGTTCCCTCCCAGGATGACGTAGCCTCATGCCTGCACCCTTCTCACCTCGCCCTAAGCTACGGGCCTGGGGTGAGGTGTACAACATTAAGATGATGATATGGGTTGGTAGATGTTTGGGCCTCACTCTGTAAGGTCCAGCCATGCTGGCTGGGAGGTGACAGTTTCTTTCCATTGGGAGTTGTTGAGTATGATAGTTTGAGGTTGTGAGCTGCAGTCTGTAAAGTGAGAAAGTGCACTGAAGCAGGCTCCTGGGCATACTGTAGGCACAGGATTTTGAACAGAGAAGGAGGAAAACATAACCTTCTGGGTCCCCAGGGCATTTCAATAGTAGCCTTCAGGGTTTTAAGGGTCCCCAGGTCTCACTGCACTGTCCACACCAGAGTGGACACATCACCAAGATATAAATACACATTACCCTTCCCCCTTCTCATAAAGGACCCTGGAAGCTTTGGCTCCATGCTGGAGCTGTCCTGGAAAGGAACGAAGCCCATCGAGCTGGGGCAGGGGCAGACCAGGACCTTCCTGCTGGATGGAGATGAAGTCACCATAACAGGTGAGAACCGCTAAGCCCCACAGGCCCAGAGTGCCCACCTGGCCACGGAGCCAGCTTCTCCCTCACACTTACACGTCTGCATGGCGTCATACCCTAGGCTCCTGGGAACTTCATGTGTTAGTATCCACATAGGAAAGACTGTAAGAGTCTATTTTGCATCCCTTTCCCCAGCAGTGACCCAGTAATGGTGGTGCCCTTGCTTTCTGGACCATGTGCCAAACCATGGGAAAAGTCTTACCTGGGATCTGGCCAGGGAAAGCATGGCGAGGGTAGGGAGGGCCTGAGGCTTTCCAGCAGCCCCTTCCCAGAAGGTGGGGCCTTATATCTTCAGGGATCATTCTACCCTACATATATTAATAACAACAAAGTTTAGCATGATTCCTTCAAGGAATTTCTACTCCTTGGAGTCAGAAAGATTCCAGTCGCTTTCCAGGGCCCCACCAGCAATGCAACCATAGAGGTATTTACCTGTTCTGAGACTCAGTTGGCCTCATCTTTACAGTAATGTTGACAATAATACAATGCTCACCTCCCAGTACAGCTATAGGAGTATGCCAAGTTTGCCCTTGGTGTCCTGGCTGAGTCCTTTGGAGGGCACCCTGGTGGTCTAGTGATGAAGACACTGGCTCATACTGGAGCATCATACCTGTACAAGTGACACAGTGAGGAATGGCACCTCACCAAGGCCTTGCAGTCAGTGAATGATCGAGTTTAATTTTCCCTTCAGGCAGCTGATCTGCAGAGTCTCAGTTCTTTCCACATACAGGAACATTTCATCATCACAGTCTGCTGAGCATCCTATGAAGGTTCTCTGTCCTTTCTGTGTAGCTGACATGCTCTAGATGCCTCCATGCACCCACAGCTGGAGTCGTGACAGAGCTTCTGCAATAGCTTTTTAATCAGAGTTCACAGGCAGCTCTTGCATGTTCCCGCTGTCCCTCTTCTGCCAGAGATTCTCCCATGGCTTCTCTCTGCACTCTATCACCTTTCATGTGGGTTTGTCTGGCGTACTTGGCCTCCTCCACCACAGACTCTGCCATCATGGCACTGTGGTCATGCCATGGCAGAGCCTGTGGACCCTGAAGCTCAGCCTGGCTCAGCCTTCCTTGCCACTTTGGCAGAGTTACCCCTGTGTTCAGCAGCAGTGCACTCAGTTCCATTTGCATTAGTTACTGTTGCTGTGATAAAACACCATGACTAAGGAAGAGTTTATTTAGCTTATAGTTCCAGAGGGAAAGGCCCAACATATTCATTTCCTTTGGGTGCAGTGGTAAGAGGCCCATGAAACTGATGGTTTTCTCTTAAGTTCTAGAACACAGGTCTGCAAAGCGGGCAGTGAGGGCGCTGCACCCCTCCCAGAGGCTCTGGGGGAAGACTTGTTCTTGGCCTTCTATCTCTGGTGGCCGCCAGTGTAGCCCCAATACCTCCCTCACCACATGACCTCTTTTCGTTCCTCAAGCCTCCTCCTCATCTGGTACAGCATACTTGTGCCATTTAGGGACCACCAAATAGCCTCATTTGAAGGTCGTTTCCATAGTCAGATCTGTGGAGCTTTTTGCCCTGTGAAGTTGGTTGTGGGTTCCAGAGATAGGACCTGTTGTCTGTGGAGGCCACGGCTCAGTCTCAGGCACATAGAGGACAGGCTTGGTGCAGTGGCACCCATGTTGTGGGAGCTCCACGAGGTGGATGCTTTGGCAGGAAAGCTACAGAGCTTAAGACACCGGGTGACATTCAGGCTTGATCCGTACTCACTTGCCCTTGCTGTTCCTCATTCTGTTCGACCGTGCGGTGCCCCTCAGTCTCTGTGCTTTGCCATCCATGGATCCACCCAACTGTAGATGCAACAGTTTCTCAAATGTTGTGGCTGTACTGAACATGTCCAGGCTTTTTCCCATCTTTAGTTCCTAAGTCATATACTACAACTCATGACCTGACATTTAGGTTATACTAGGCATTGTAAGTTCCCCCTAGATGATTTGAAGTGGAGAGAGGATATATACAGGCTATATGCAAATACTGCAACCCTTGGTGGCAGGGGCTTGAGTTGCCAGTTTTGCTGGGGCTTCCCCTGCACATGCTGAGGGCCAACAATATGTACTGAATGCAGGGCCCAGCTGTGTTGGTGGATGTTCACTTCCATGTTTTCATTGTATATTCACCTCTGCCTTTTGGAAATGTTTTGTTGTCCCAACATTACAGAATAGAAAACCTAGGTGGACAGAAGGGAGTTGACTCATGGCAGGTCACGCTGCTGGGAAAGTCGAGATGCAGTTCCCTTGTCAGTGTCTCTCTTTAAGGCTGGATCTCCTCATGCGAAACAACTGCTCCAACCACCTTTATGCCGGGTTTGTGTCTGGTGTTTCCTTAATACCTGCCAGCCAACACTACACACTGGCTGTGGCCCTGTGGATTGAGTGAAGGTGTTTTCTGACGTGTGGGTATAGGCAAGAGGGAAGAAAGAGGGAGGCAGAGGGAGAGGGGCATCGCTACTGTCATCACATAGCCTGGCCTGGATAAGCCTCCTCTACTGATCCAGTCTTATTTAGGCAGCCGTCAGGCCTAGAATAGGGAGCCTGGAGTAGAGACAGATGACCCCATGGTGCCCTTGACATTTGTACCACAGAGGCAGAGAGAGTCGTTGGCTTACCTGTTGGTGAGAAGCAGGATGCACAGGCACCCTGGCTCTGGACACCTACCCCTGCATATTGCCTTCCATGACAGCTACGCCAGGTGTCTTTGGCTCTGTCGTCTTGGCTTTCCTCTGACTTCTCTGCCTACTTGGGTGCTTTTACAGGCCATCTTGTCATTTTCCTGCTTTCTCATTGGGGTGACCAGTCTTTTCCTCAGTCCTTGATGATTGGTTACGCAGAAGCTCCTGGAGAAATGCCAGACATTTCTGAGTGTTCTTATGCAGTTCATAAGACACTCTGTCATGCATGGGCACCCTGTCATCCCCCTCAGACACATAAACCTTGACTGAAAGCTGCATCCTTACTCAGGATCACAGGCAAAGCCAGGATTTGAACCTGAGCCCCTGGCACAGTGTGCCCCCCTCAGCCCTGCAAGGGAGCCCGCAACCACACAGGGGAGGGGTAGTGAGCAGGTGGCTGCAGGTATCCATCCCTGCCTTGCCCTCTGTTCCTACCTCGCATTCTGCTCTCGAGCCACAAGAACCTGTTCCTGGAGACCCTGGCACTGCTCCGCCTAAATGGTGCATAGCTGCCCCTGCCCTTCAGCTCATGGTTAGTTGTGACTGCTGTCTTGGCACCTGAAATTTGGTGGAAACACGACATGGGCCTCCCTTTCTTTCCGCACAGTTACATAGCAATGGCATCTCCCCCAACCTGCGTATGTGTCTGGTAGTTTCCACCACATAGATCTGTCATCCTTGGTGTCTATTATCCTTCACACGGAGGTCTGCTGCCCGTCTGGTCCAGAGGGCCTCCGTCTTCTCACAGTGTGCTTAAGTTTTCTTCCAGGTGGCTACTATGATCTCATACTTTCCCATTTCCTCCTCCTGGCTCTGCATAACAGGAAGCACAGCTCCAGGTAGGGGGTCCTGTCTCCAGGGTGAGGGGATGTGATAGTGTTGCATGTAAGGTAAAGTTGAATCCGACTTCCATCCAGAGCCACTCTGCCTTTGTGCCGCTGCAGGCCAACTCTCCCTCCCCGTGTTCCAGGCCCGAGAGAAGCAGTCTGAGGAGTGTAAGAATGTCTGTATCAACTTGACTCTGTTAACGACCCTGTGGAAAACACCTCTACCTTTCCACTTTCCCTAAGAGTAAGATTCAAATCCTTAGGATAGGTTCATGGAGCCTTTTTAACGGGGTTCTTAGGGTACCCCCTCCCGGCTGTACTGAACAGAGCCAACCAAGTGCATTTTAGTGGGTTCCTTCTCATTTATCACAGCTCGGCTCATATGTTCCTTTCTTTCCACACCCTTCTCATGCTGCTCTGTCAGCACCTTGGAGGCGTTCATCCTCCATCTCTTCTCCAAATTGCTGCTTCCACCAACAGGACCCTCCTGTAGGACAGGGACAGACTTCTCCGCTCTGCCTTATGCCATTCTTATTAAGATAGAATCAAGCAAATGAAAGCATAGCTGATGATCCATCTGTAGTAGATTCTTTACCTGAATGTTCCCCCAAATGTTATATCTGACTGTCATGATCATAGATGAGAACTCTCATCCCTCTTAGCAAAGGGGGCTGAGTTCTGAGGGGGCATATTACCTAATCACTCAGCTCATCAATCACAACATTTAACACTTTGAAGGCCTTACCATGGGCCAGGACCTGTCCTTAGAGTTTGTTACTTATGAGTCTACATTATCCTTGCACCAGGCCTATGCAATAAGGTTGTCATTAGACCTGTTCACAGATGTGGAATTTGAGGTCTCAAAGGATGGGAGGTGACAGAGCCTTGAACTCAGGGCATCTGTCCTCAAGCTCATTTGCAGACCTAAGACTTGAACCAAGACCCATGTTGGAGAGCTGAGCACTCTCAGGAAGGCTGTGGAGCAAACTAGTGATACTGGGGATCACTGAGCATGGGACAGGCCTGGGGCTCCAGTGCTCCTGGGAGGTTCACATGTATGTCATGCTGATGTGCCTGCCAGCCTCGGGCCCGGTCCCAGCCCTGTGCTGCCTGGCCCTGAGGCCACCTAGGACTGGCTTTAGGGAGCCCATGACTCTGCGGCTGACCCTGATCCCTCTGTTCCAGGTCACTGCCAGGGGGATGGCTACCGTGTTGGCTTCGGCCAGTGTGCCGGGAAAGTGCTGGCAGCCCTCTCACCGGCCGGAAGCTCCAGAAGCCAGGGCCAGAGCCTTGCCTGCTGACCATTCTGTAGCTGCCCTTTCTTCACAAGTCAATAAAGCCACCGCACTCATGGGGAATGCAGCAGGTTATACCCAGCTGCTCAGTGTGTGCTGTTCTTGTGGAGGCAAGCCTTAGCTCATCTCTTTTAGAATGAGGCTAAGGTCCTGATGAAGTTCCTTACCAGTGCTTTAGTACTTCCTGGAATGCAGGGAGAGGGTGGTTACTGGAGCATTCTGGGTTCTCCAAGAGATACAGCCATAGTGTGCATAAGAGCAAGAGACTCATGTGATTCTAGAGACTTCAAGTTCAAAATCTGAACTGTAGGTTACCTGGAAAAACTCCCTTTCTCTTGTGGCTATCATCATGGTACCAAGTCCTAGATCCACACCTGAGCTGGCAACAGGACAACCAGGTTCTGGGCTCCTGTCTTCCTTCATGCGCATCAAAGCCCAGAAGCAGCACTGCCTGGGGTCCTCTGCCCCCACTGTACATGGTAGCCCTGGTCTGGATTCTGGGTGACCACAGGGGACAAGGTACCCATAACCCTTCTTGGGCCAGGTGAGTGAAAGTGCAGGTCTGAAAGTACAGGCCTCATTCATTCATTCATTCATTCAGTTTTCTGAGTTCCTTCTGTATATTAGGCACTATTCTGAGATGAGAGGCACAGCTCAAGGTCTGCCAACAGTGGAGGGAGACGGTAAAAAATAGACAAGAAGAAGATGCAATCACTGAGTGACTTTCCTGGGGAAAGGTGAAAAATGGCTAATCCTTGCAGATAGGACACTAATAACAGACCAGAGAAAGATTTCCACTAAAGTCTAGCTTGATGAACAAGTGAGTTTGTCAATATCACTTGCATGAGCATGGTTAACTGAAAGGCAGCTGCGCTGCTAAGATGCCCACCCCAGCATGGGTGACACAAAAGCTCACTACATAACATGCAGGCAGGTATGGAAGAATCTCCCCTCAAGTGATTGCTTTGTACTTATATAACTTCTGGAAGCAACTTCATGAGTTTTATAACTATCTGCCTTTCCTGTGTCTTGAGCTTAACCAAGTCCTATGAACATCTGTATTAGTAGTCACTTTTCTGTTGCTGTGATAAAACACCATGACCATGATAACTTATAGAAAGAAGAGCTTATTTGAACTTACAGCTCCAGGGGAATTCGAATCTGTCATGGCAGGGAGGCATGGTGGCAGGAGGCGGCTGGAGTAGGAGCAGAAGCTAAGCTTAGCTCACGTCATCAAGCAGGCACAGGAAGCAGAGAGCAACTGGAGATCCAGCAAGGCTTAAGAACTCTCTAAACCTTCCCCTACTGACATGCTTCCTCAGCATGGCCGCACCTTCTAGACCTCCCAAAGCAGTGCCACCAACTGGGGACAAAATGTCCAAATCCTTGGAACGTATGGGGGATAGTCTCATTTAAACCAGTACCATATCCCTCTTACCTCCAGGAGGGAATGTTTCATTTGGATGGAATAGCTATACAACACTCCATTCCTTCCTCTGTCTCTTACGTTCTGTATGTTCCCTCTTCTGAGATGTTCCTTGAACCTTAGAGATAGATGTCTGATTACTTTCTTCTACTTATGTTGGGCCACAATACCATACCAACAATCACTCTCAGCAGTTTGACTTTTATGAGACTCCAAAATAACTCCCACCCACTGTAAAAAATTTCCCTCTATGGGCTGGAGAGATGGCCTAGCAGTTAAGAGCGCCAACCGCTCTTACAGAGGACCCAGGTTCGATCCCCAGTACCCACATGGTGGCCGAGAACCGTCTGAATCTCCAATTCCAGGAGAACTCTAGTTCCAGGGGAATCCGAGACCCTCTTCTGACCTCTGCGGCACTGCACGACATGGGTGGACAAACTTGCATGCAGATAGTACATTCATACACGTATAGAAATAAATAAAATTAAAAAAAAAATTTCCCTCTACATAGAGGCTGTTAGTAATTTCATAGTACATTCATACACGTATAGAAATAAATAAAATTAAAAAAAATTTCCCTCTACATAGAGGCTAGTAGTAGTAATCTAAGGATTTAAGCATGGATGTTTAGAAGGCACATCACTTCTAAATATGGATTCCCTCTTGTGGAGTGAGCCTTAAAACTAGAGAGCAGTTGGTTGCCCATATAACAGCCATGCCACCATTGCAAGAGTGGACATATCTTTCCTGGCATGTTCAAAGTTTGGTTACAAGGTCTGTAACCAACAAGGACTATAAGGAAAGTCCTCTTGAGGTCTTTCTAGCCACTTTCTGGTGCTACAGAAGCCACCCATCAGAGATGGAACTTACCAGTCTTATAGCTAATGTGTGTTGTGCTTTCAGCAATAAGTACTTACTATACAGTTTCTGCAATAGCTTTTACTGTTTGTGAGGCCTTAGTGGCCTTTCTGGGCAGCAACTTGTAGGGAGTTGCCTACCTCTAGTACTGAGATTTTCACCCAAGAGCCTTACAGCTTCTGGAGTGTATTTTCCCACTCAAGTAGCATACTTTCATTTAAATTCCATAACTACTATCTTTAGCAGTTCTTCTAGATGCTTTGACAAATCTTGAAGACACTTGAGTGGTGGCTTTATATAATGGGACCTTTTTATGGAAGTTGGCAGGATCTCTGAAGACTCACAATCATTCATTCCAAGTAAGTGCCAGTTGGTTATGGCACTTAATTGCTCAGCAAGTAAGCAGATGCTAAAACATGTTAACAAAGGTCCAATACAGGATGAAAAGAGCCCATTGTGTGTCAGTTCCGTCAAGAAAGCAATGTTGGATACAGTGGGGTGGATGGGGAGAGTACCTGATATAGCTTTCTGTAATCCATAGTCATTCTCCATGAGCTGTCCCACTTACAAATCCGAGGGGACTGCGGTGGGGCTGCTAGGCACCTTCTTGCTCGTGATGGGCTTGGTGGAGCTAGCTTGGGCTCCTTGACCAGGCTAAAGGTCATGAGGGAACAGGGTCACATTCTTTCCTGACATGCTTCACTCCAGTTCAGGCACTGATGACAGACCAGAGAAACAACTTCACTCAAGTCTGGCTTGGTGAACCAATGTGTCTAATGAGGTCACTTACAGGTACACATGTCAGTCAGAGGCAGCTATATCACCAAAAAGCCCATCTCAGCAATCTGACACCAACCTCCATAGAAGTTGGCAGGATCTGAAGATGACCATCATTTAAGCAAAAACTTCATGAAAGTTGCATCCCTAGAGCTCCTTCCCCAACTTGCAGGCAGCTCCACTGAAGAGTTCCCTGTCTCCCAGCACCTGTCTACTGCTTACATAACCTTGGGGTTACACCTCAGAAATTTTATAACTTTTGAGCTTTCTGAGTCTTAAGTTCCATTATGTTAGCTTTGGTTAGCTTCCTGAGTCTTATAAATCTCCCTTGTTGCTGGGCATGGTGGCACACGCCTTTAATCCTAGCACTTGGGAGGCAGAGGCAGGTGGATCTCTGTGAGTTCAAGGCCAGCCTGGTCTACAGAGTGAGTTCCAGGCCAGCTGGGACTACAGGGAGACCCTGTCTTGAAAAGACAAAAATAAAAAAATAAATAAATCTCCATTGTTCTCCCAAGAGGGAATGCTTCAACTCGGAGAATGCTTCAACTAACATAGCAGATAGTACAAAGTCCTATGAGACATAGCGTTTGTGGGTGCAGGATGCAGTGCAATAGACAGATGGTAATAAGTCCAATGGGGACATTAGGGTATGAGTCCAGGTATGCAGTGTGGCAAATGGTAACATCCTATGAGACACTGGGGTGGAGGTACTCTCACACGAGGCAGTTAGAGGAGGCTTTAGTGCCTCAGGTCCCAGTACTTTTCTTATGGAACTAAAGGAGGTAAAAGAGAAGCTGGGTTGGTGTTGGGCCAGAACTCCATGCAGAAGGACCAGCCCAGACAAAGGTCTGGAGATGGATATCTTATATTTCTGAGGGACTCCAGACACAAGCACTTAACTCTCACAAAAACTAATTTGGAGCCAGAAAGGCTGGAGTTGGTATGGCAGTTCCTCAGTGTCATGAAGGATAGATACTTCTTATGCTCTGTCATCCTCAGTATGAGGTTTTCTGCCACAAGCTTGCCTCCTGGTTTGAAAAAAAAAATGGCTGCTGGAACTTTAAGTGCAAGCACCTCAAATTCCACGCCAACAGAAAAACAGAAATGACTTGAATTTAAAAGTCTAGGTCTGGGGTCTAGCAGTTATAACAAATTGTCTTGTGCTCAATAAAGTCTGAGAATCACTGTATAGAAAATTCTTTCTTGGCCAGGTGTGGTGGCACACACTTTTAATCCCAGCACTTGGGAAGCAGAGGCAGGCGATCTCTGTGAGTTTGAGGCCAGCCTGGTGTACAGATTGAGTTCCAGGCCAGCTGGGGCAATAGGGAGACCCTGTCTCAAAAAGAACAAAAAAAGAAAGAAAAAAATCCTTTCCTTTGATTCCAATCAGTAAGGTGACTGAAGTTCACCTTCACCTGTCAGGAGAGCATGGTGAATTGAAATTCACCTTCACCTGTCAGGAGAGCATGGTGAATTGAAGTTCTCCTTCACCTGTCAGGAGAGCAAGGTGAATTGAACCATTCCCTCTAGGGTTAGTCAATCCTCTTGTTCTCTATTACATGATGAGGATCAGGGCCTGGGCATCTTCATGGCTCATGGACTTTCATGAGCACCTGTCATACTGGTGATACTGTCTAGTGAATCTGGCAAGTTGGCACAAGCAAGTTTTGTAGCTGACACATCCTGACCAGTGGGGGAGACTTTTATGGAAGTTCAAGGACCCCACATTGTAGTCTCCTGAATCCTAGCCATCTGGGATATGATAGGAAATCCCCCATGAGAAGCAATAACTTCACCTTGTGTCACCTGCCATGAAGAAGTGTGACAGTAGGAGGTGCCTCTGGATATTTGGGGCAATGTGTAGGATGGGTGATCTGGCTCATTCACTAGGTACATGTCACTGGCTGCTGGTACTGAATGGGGCCCAGCATAGTGAAGTCTCTAAAGCTTATCTTAGCTATGGTGAAGCCACCATGCCATTTATGGTCCAAAGTCTCAGAGGTTCTAGAAGAGTCTGGCAGCTAGGAAAGCTAGGAGCATTCAGACAGCCAGAGAGCCACAGCACTGAACCAAATACAGCATTGGGGGAGAGGCCCATGGCAGGCCCTGGGAGACAGCTGGGGAGACACCTGGGGAGACAGCTGGGGAGACACCTGGGGAGACAGCTGGGAATTCATTCTGACTCATTTCATTTGTGCTGATGTACTGGAATGCCACAGACTGGGCAGGTTGGAATGAACACAAGTGTATTTAGTTCATGATTAGAAGGCTGGAAAGCCCAAGATCAAGGAGCTGAGATCTGGTCAGGGACCAACATGGCTGATGGTATCACACAGGTGGGGGAAAACGGGACCAACTCCTCCTTTTATAACGAGCTCATTGCTGTGCTAACAGAGGTAATCCATTCACTCTGCCCCTGTGGCCCAGTCACCTCTCATGAACCCCCACCCCTGGCACCTTTGCATGGGGGTGGGGGGTCAAGTTTCCATTGCCAGGCCTTTGGTGTATATGTTCAGATTTAAACCCATTCATCTCAATCAAACTCCCACACAGAGCTTAACTGCAGAGTCAGCTGTGACAGGCAGCTGCAGTGTCACTTCCAGGGGACACACTGCTTTTCCACCTGCCTTGCTCCCCCAAAGCAGTGGGTGTAACTGGAGTTTAGAATGCCCTGTGGCAGACTCAGTTTCAGTGGCTGACCTACAGAAAGAAATATTTACTCCTTTTCTGCTTTATTTATTTTTAAAAAACAGACACAAAATTGTACATAATTATAGCATTTCATGTTTTGATATGTGTATATATTGTGCAGTGCCCAGATCCAGGTATCACAAAAGTCTATGTATCCTTAAACATTATTTCTTTGTGGTAGAAGCATTCAGAATACTTTCTCCTAATTTCTTTGAAATATTCAGCATGGTATAGTACAGTAGAAGTCCAGAAATATTTCTCTAACTGTAACAAAGTACCTGGTGACCAGCCTCCCTCCCCCCGGGTCCCTGGAAACCACCATTCCACTCTCGGCTTCTTTCTGGGACTCTGCACGTGAGATCACAAGTACTCATGTTTCTATGCTGTGCTCATTTAGCTGAATAGTCCAGTTCCATCCCTGTTCCCATGACAGGACTTCATTCTTTCTGTGGATGAACTGGATTCCATTGTGCTTAGGTACCACATTATCATCATCCATTCATCCACTGATGGACATGTCCAGGTTTCTATTCTATGTCTTGGCTGTTGTGAATAGTGCTGCCATCAGTATGGGAATGAAGAACCATTTGAAATACTGATTTCATTTCCTTTGGATACATTCCCAATGTGGGATCATATGATGCTTGTTGTTTTACTTTTTTGAGGAATCTCCATAATGTTTCCATAATGGCTGTGCTAGCATAGTTTCCTGCCAATAGTGTATGATTCCTACCACTACTAAACCTAATAGCTCACATAGGGAATTGAGTTTTCCACTCTAAAAACCATAGGCTTGCTGCATTAGGAATCTGTGGTAACTCAGAAGTAAAGCTTCCACCAGTGAGCATGGTAGGGGTCTAGTAAATTGGACGTTAAGATGGTACTATGCCCTTTGGGGTTAATTGGGTGAACTGATGGGCATAAAAAAGGATTATAGGAGTCAGGTACTTTGTCCCATACTCAAGGAGTGATGGGATACTGCTACACCAAGGGGGCAAAGGGAAATCTCCATGGGCAGAGACCAGGGACACACTGGGGTACTTTGCATCTCTGGGACCCTACATTCCCATTCTGGAAGTCTAGGGTTCAGATGCCTAAAAGCTCTCCAGAGATGCTGATGCTGGCTGTCCTAGGACCACAGTTTGGGGAGCAGTGCTCCAGAGCACCTGCTGTTCTCCCCTGAGAGTTCTGAAGTGCTTCCAGTGAGATCTGCAAGGCCTCTTCCTAAGTTTTGAGGGGAATATAGAGATTCAGTTGAGTCAAGGCAAGAATTTAGAGGTAAAATACTCCTACAGCTGAGGGGCTACAGAAGGTGGAGGGAATACAGTGTGTGTGCGTGTGTGTGTGTGTGTGTGTGTGTGTGTGTGTGTGTGTGTGTCTGTGTCTGTGTGTGTCTGTGTGTCTGTGGACTGGCGTCCACCCCAGGCCTGTGGCCAGTACAGAGGAGGCCACAATGGCTGACACCTAGTGGTAGCTGTGTTCCTGTTTAAGTTCCAGGTGGGAGTGGGCCAGAACTGACATTATCCCACAGGACTGTTTTCCTTATGTTTGGGACAGTTTTGCTTCCCCATCTAAGCATTAGGAATGGATGCTGGGTAGGCCATACTGGTTATTTTCTAGTCACTCCAGTGTGCATGTGTACATGGACCTACACACTTAGCAGCCTCACCCTTTAGCTTCTGTCGTGTTTTGGTTATCAGGAGATCTGAAGAGTGGCAGGCAGGAGGTGAGAGGCCTCCCCAGCTCTTTTCCTGCTGGTCTGCAGTTTGGAAATATTTTTTTTCTGGTGCCAATGATTGGACCTAGCCCACTACTGAGCTATTGTCCAGCCCTTGGCAAAGCTCCTCTTGGATGACTCTGCCACACAACATACCTTGCCGGGACCTGGTCACTCTTCCTTTCTTCAAGCCAAAGTGACTCTAACATCCCATCATGGCCTATCTTTTGATATCTGACATTGTGTTTCTCTGAACCTTGCCCAACCTCTATGAAGAGTCTTTCGTTAATTTAATTAACTCTGTGAATACCACAATTATGGCATCTCCTGCTAGCTGCTGACAAGTACAGAGACCTTCCTGGAGGAGGTCTTAGCAAATGACTTTCAAGGATGTATGGAGTCAAGGCAGAAGCAGGTGTGGTTGAGGCTGTGTTTCTGGACAGAAACAATCAGTATGCGTGCCAGGACTGACCTGGGAACTCACGGTGGACCCTTCTCAGCAGCCTGGTCCATAGACCACTATAGATATTATCCATCCCGCAGTAGAGAACTGATCCTCAACAGCAAGGCTGCAGGGCAGGGACTCTTGTGAACCTTGGGCTTTGCAGTTCTCTCCACTTAGTGTTTGAAAGCAGGCCTGCTTCCAAAATCTCTTTTGGTAGCTTCTGAGATTGTGGGACAACTTTGTAAGATGGAGAGACACTGGTTTTCCATTTCAGCCAGGACATGTGGGGCTGGAGGTAGAGTTCAGTGGCAGAGCACTTGCCTAGTATGCACAGGGCTCTGAATTCCATTCCCAACACTGCAAATCTCCCCAAACCCCATGTGGACATTTGAGCAATAAAGTGAAGTGGCTCTGCTGAAGATGGACATGGCACACTGGTAAAGCTGGGCCCCACCACTCTCCTCAGCCTTCCCGAGCGTGCCCCAGGGTGACCTTCCTCCAGGCAGGTGTCTTCCGTAGTTCCTCTTTTTGTATATTTCACCACCTCACTTGTCTCTGGGACCCCTGGCCCACCGCTCAGATGCCTTACTGTTCTAGTTAGACAAAAGGGCTGTGTAGCTGCCTTTGCTGAGGCCTTCAAGTAACATGAAGGGACCTTTACACAGCATATTACTGGCCACAACTTGAACCTGGCTGCCGATGCCTTTGTTGGGAGACTGGGTCGCTCATTCTCCTCCATGAGGTTTTCCTTCTGTCTGGCTTGTGCTGATTCTATAGGCGTCTTTTTCTCTGCCTTCTCTTCACTGCCTCTGTAGGCGTCTTTCTCTGCCTTCTCTTCACTGCCTCTCTGCCAACCTCACCACTTCCACCAATTTCTTTTGCTGGAGTGTTTAACGCTTTATCCACAACCTTGGCCTTTCAGCTAATGGAAACTGGTGAGGATGCTCTGGTCACAAAGGACCACATCCTCCATCTTTAAGCAGCAGAGAGCATGAGGAGCAAGCCTTGAAGCTCTTCATTCCCCTTCACATGAGAGAGGAGTGTGCTATAAATCTGCCTTCTCCCCTCTTCTGAGCAGGCTCAGCACAGCTGCTTTTATCTTTTTTTCCCTTCTGGTACGTGTATAATGGGAAAACAAAAACAGTACAAGTATTTACTAGGAGTCTGCACCGTTAGGTACAGGAAGGAGAGGGTCCTGATTCTTCTTACACCTTTAAAATGAGAAAAAGGGGGCAGGGAGTTGGCTCAGTGGGGAGTTCTTGCTTTGTAAGCATGAAGACCTGAGTTTGGATCCCCAGAACCCATGCGCAATTTCACTGCTCCTGTGTGAGATGAGAGGTGGAGACAGGAGAGTCCCCAAAAGCTCGCAGGCCAGTGAGCCTGGCATGTGACATGGTGAACAGAGAAGAGACTCTATATCCAACAAGAAGCTGAGGACTAACACCCCAGGCTGTCCCCTGACCTCCACAATCACTGTGACACATGCGCATGCCCTCACTTACATAGTGAAAGTGTGTACACACACACATACACACACACACACACACACACACACACACACACAAAACACATGAAGACAAGCAGCACTGGAAACCCGTTTGTGAGGTGGTGTTAGTTGAATGAGCATATGAAGCTCTACAACTGATGGTACTTAAAAACTCGGCTCACGTAAGGATGAGCATGAGAAGGGAATTATGGGATACAAAATATAAACCATCACTGTGTTGCCTTGTTGGAGGCTTGATTAAAGAGATTTTAAAAGGCCCTCTTGTCTGAACTGTTATTTCCTTTTCCCATCAAAAATAGCACAAATAAGGTGGGAAATACAAGTGGGTCTAGGTATGGGAAGTTGTCTGAGACCTGGGTCCCAGGCAGCATTTCTCAAATAGCAGGATGCTGTCGTCTGGAGGAGGAGCATCTGCAGAGTGTGGGTCTGAAGAGGGGCATGACTTGGGGTTTTTAGCAAGCTTTTCATGTGCTAGTACGGTTTGTCTCTCGGGCTCAGTCTGAGAAGCACAACCTGTGGCATCCTGAGAGCTGAAGACCTCCCTTGGGGGCTCTTCCGATCTCCCCTCCTTCCTGCTCCTCTGTCATTAGAAGCTGGGTACGGGCCCTGATTGACATTGCAAACCCTTCCCAAGGTGGGCCTCCCAAAGAAATGCCTGCTGTCTCTGAGGTCGGTTTCCTGGGAAGGCCACCTCGGGCTGGGTGTGATGCCTCCGAGCCCCTGCTTCAGTACCTTTTGGCCACTGCTTTGGCAACTGTCCCTTTGCGCATCCCACAGAGTGGGGGGTCAGCCAAGCATTCCCAGAAAAGCCACCTGGACAGCTTCTGTCCACTTCTAGGGCTCACCTACTGGTGACAGTGTTGTGCAAACTCCTTTTTCAGGTGGCCTGGGGTGGAATGGGGACCTGTGGCTGGGGCATGGGTGATAATGAGGCCTGCCTGAGGCGGCCACAGCACAGTTCCCTTTTGACGAGGACAGCAGGCCCTGTCCTGGAAGGATACAATAGAGTCACCTCACATTTGTGAGGAAACTAATGATGCTAGTGACGTGAATCCACATCCCAGGTCCCTTGGCGTCGGGTGTGGGCAGGGTCACTGTGAATGCCTGCCCCCCCTCTACCAGTGGTACTTCCTGGAAGCTCTGGCCTGTGGGGTCCTGCAGGGAGTGGAGCTCCAGGCTCTGCTCAACCAAGCTCAGGTCCTGATTTCGTTTAGGAAAGGACACTCGTGTTTTCTCATGTTCTCGCATTTCATTCCCACGACATCCTTGTGAGGTAGATGTCACTCCTCCATCTTAGAGATGAGGAAATTGGAACTCAACATATGCTGGGATATTTAGAGGTCATATAACAAGAAAACCGCGGAGTTGGAGTTGGGATTTGAGGGTGGTTTGTGGGCTCTGACCTAGAATCCTTGCGGCATGGTCATGTCATAGATGTAGGCCATGACGGGTGGAGGAGAGGGAGTACCAGAGCAGACTGATCGCCAACAACCTAGTCCTCACATCACAGCACTTCCTCTCCTGGACCACCCTTCACATGAAGGGAATGAAGAAAGGAACAGAGGGAGGGAAAGAAGAAGGGAGGGAGGGGAAGGAGGGAGAGAGGGAGGGAGGGAGGCAGAGAAAGAGAAAAGAGCCAATAAGACTTCTCCCCATTTTACAATGAGGAAACTGCAGCGCCAAGAGGTGAGGTGACTTGCTCAAGGTCACACAGCCTTTGAGTGGCTGAAACAGGACTAGAACCTCGATCCTACCTAGAGCTCCTGGGCTGTGCAGCTTCAGAAGTTTGCAGGGTGAAGTAATTTGTGTGAAAAATTTATGGAAAAGTTAAGTATACAAAAAAAGGAGATCATCATTCATTCACGATAGTCACCAGTATAATCGAAGTTGTGAGAACAGCCATGGCCGGAGTCTGAGGCAGAAGGTACTTGTGCTATCACATGAAGCGATGCAGCATCATGCATATGACGTGAATTCAACTAAAAAACTCCTGTAAAAATGACTGGAAGAAATATATCAAAATGATGGCTTCTGGGAGGTGGGATTATAAGTGCTATTCACCTCCATTTCCTTCTATTTATATTTTCCCAAGTGTCTAAAATGCACATTTCATTGTTAACAGGAAAAATATATCCCTATATATTTTAGTTTAACAACAACAACAACTAACTCAAAAACACTGTTTGGAAGTAGCTGTGTGCCTTGTGAGAATGTGCAGTGGAGGCTGTCCAAACCTCATTCTATCCTCCCACCCCTCCACTGCTAGTCCATGGGGAAGAAGCCTGGGCTACTGTGCATTTGAAGGGCAGACAGAGTATCCTCCTGACTGTTGTCTGCCCAGGGTGTCTGTTCTTGGTTCAATTCCCAAAGGTGCATAGGAGCCTGGGCAGGGGACCATCACCCTGCAGTCCCACAGTGGAGTCCCAGGCTGGACCCCAGTCAGCAGAGTCTTGACCCAGAGGTCTTCTCCCTAGGCTGCCCCAGGTTGCCACTGCCTGGCTATCTGGGCATATTTCTCTGGCAGTCATGTGGGAGCTGCTAAAGTAAAGGTGAGCCTTCCCCATCCCCATCGCTGGGTGGTCACAACCACTCCCTGCTTCTGAGCACTTGAAGGCAGGTGGCCAGGTGATACAGAAGTGCATGCTGGGGCACCAGGGCCTTCCCGGTGTCTCAGTCATCCAGGTGCTGCTCCTCCCAGGTGGACGTGGGGATGGCACTGTAGGGGTCCATGATGACCTTGGCACAGCGGATGATCATGACCACGAGGAAGAGGCAGAGGAAGACGAAGCAAGCCAACGTCAGTCCCTTGTCCACGTCCACATAGACAGGCTCTGGGGTGGGCTCCTCCATCTTGGGGTGGTGACTGTGGGCTCCAGGGGCTTCGGCCTGACAGGTACCATTTTCCACCCCTGTAGAGGGAGTCAATCAGTGGGGAAGTCAGAGCTGCTTGTCTGGGTATGTGGCCCCGGGTCAGGGAAGGTTCCCAGCCTCTGTCCCATGTCCAACCTCAAGAGCAAGAGCTTATTGGTCTGGCCACCCGTCTCAGGGCCACCCTCGTGGTTACAGCCTTAGCCCTTGCAGGCAATCCATGTTTCCAGTGGGTGTATCCCAGGTGTGGTAGGGGTGGTGACAGTGACTCAGGATAGGGGTGGAATGGGCTGAGGACTAGCTCGGTGTCTTCAAGCTGTTCAGGTAGGCATGACTTGACGGCAATGCTCTGCACTCCGCTGAGCCACCGGCTGAGTGAGCTTGCTGAAAGAGTTTTAAAAAGCAGGCAGTGGGGGCTGGAGAGATGGCCTAGCGGTTAAGAGCGCCGACTGCTCTTACAGAGGACCCGGGTTCGATCCCCAGCACCCACATGGCGGCCGAGAACCGTCTGAAACTCCAATTCCAGGAGAACTCCAGTTCCAGGGGAATTCGAAACCCTCTTCTGACCTCCGCGGCATTGCACGACATGGGTGCACAGACTTGTATGCAGACAGTACATTCATACACATACATAAATAAATAAAATTAAAAAAAAAAAAAAAGCAGGCAGTGGATTTGTTTTTTTATTCAACCAAACCTGGATTTCTAAAGAAACCAAATGCTGAGTACCGGGCAGAAGAGCAACGGAGGGGCGGGAGGCAGAAGGGCCACTTCCTGGGTCCCTCTGCAGCTTCCGGGAACTCTAGAGGGCTTGGGCTGGGCCTCGCTACATTTGGAAAGGTGCTGCTGGAGCAGTCAAGAAGGCCCCAGCCCAGCTCTGCTGCTACAACAGGTCTGAGGAGCACCACCCAAGCATCCGGGGGTGACTGACTGACTTTCTGGACCAACGCTCTCCCTCCTGAGTGCAGAACAGACCTGCTTCATAAGCACATGTGCATGAAATGAAAACGATCCTTCTGAGAAAATCCCGCACAGCTTCGGGGTGCAGCTGGTCGGCAAATAGGTGGACTAACGTGGGACTGGGGATGGGGCAGGCAAGGAGGGGGCAGGCGAGCTGCAGAGGCAGAGAGCTTGAGGGTGAAGGGGCCACCCTGCTTTCCACACAAGCTTTTTGTAAATGTTGGAAGTTGAGTCACAGAGCAGGGAAGTGACTTAGCTCCACACCCAACCTTGAAGCTGCCTTGTGTCTCCTTAGAACTTGTGTCTGTCCTCACCTACCCCTGGGACACTGACCTGCCAGCTGGAGAGGTCACCACTTCAGGAGGACCCGGGGTTAAGCCGGTCCAGGAGTGAAGGCAGAGGGCTGACTGTCACAGCTTGAGCCAATGAGACACTGTAGCATCTCAGAAAGCAGTGTGCAGAGGGCTGGAACAGAAGAATAGAGGATGGTTACTTCTGGAGACTTCTGCCTCCACGTTGACCATGACTGCACAGGCAGAGGGGCATCCTCAGCCCCTGTTACTTCCGGGGCTCTTGTTGGATCTTCTTTACTTTCCTTTTTATAAAAATTCATTTTTAAATTAGCATACAAAGAAGGGGTTCGTTATGGCATTTTCACACATACTTTGCTGATCTTTTCTCCTTCCCCCACCTTCCAGAGTCCCATTCTCCCCTTCTGGCTTCATGTCACATTTATTCTGTTGCCCTCTTTACCTTCCCCTCCCTAATCCTCCCTTGTGATCTCTTTTCCCCGCTTTCTAATTTCACGAGCCATGCCCATGCCCCTCTACATATATGCACACATATGAAACTAAAGTCTAGGACCCTAGTATCAGAGAAAACGTGACGCATTTGTTCTGCATCTGAAGTTCATCACTTAACAATGATTTCCAGTTGTGTCCGTTTTCCTGCAAAGTTAATGATTAATTTTTGTTAATGGCTGAACAAAGTTCCATTGTATATGTATACCATGTTTTCTTCATCCACTCATTTGCTGGTGGACATCTAGACTGATTCTGTGCCTCAGCTACTGTGAATATTGCAACAGTGAGCACGGATGTGCACGTCTCTCTGTGGTATATGGTAGGCTGGGAGCCCTTCGGTCCTCTGTGCAGAGATATTCTATTTCTGCCAAGTTTGGGGAAAATGTTTTCTAGAGAATGTTTTTCTCAACATTCTCAAAAATATAGGTAAGTCAAAAGGATTGGAATATACATAGTTACCCACCCATCTATCCTTATTTTTAATGTATTTTTTTCACATAAATTTATTTTTATTTTTTTAACAAATATAGACCTGTGTTCCTGCCCATTCCCCCACCCCATTTTAATGTATTTTGTAAGATATGGATATAGGTACCCTCCACCCTCAGAGTACTGCAGCATATATGTCAATAACTAGACTTCAACACTGGTTTATTTTCTACTTTCTTTTTTATTACATTGTTTGATTTCTGTGTGTGTGTGTGTGTGTATGTGTGTGTGTGAGAGAGAGAGAGAGAGAAAGCACATACTGTGCACATGTGTTATAGATCACATGTTCTGAGGTTAGAGGATGACTTGTGGGATTCAGTCCGCAGTTCTCTTTCCACTATATAGGTTCAGATCATCAGGCTTGGCAGCAAACACCTTTGCCTACTGAGCCATCTCACCAGCCCTGTTTATTGTTTCTTAAAGGGAAAATTTACATTTGTAATACAGTGTAATGCACAAATAATATGCATCTTTTTGTTCTTGTTGTTTTGTTTTCCTGAAACAGGATTTTGCTATAGCCCAGGCTGGCCTGTAACTGTATAGCACAGTCCTCTTACCACAGCCTCTTAAGTGCTGGGATTACAGGCCTCCACCACCACACAGGGCTTTTATGTATTTGACAGATATATATACCCTTATAACTCTTGGAGTGTATTTGATTTTCATTTCTCACAGTGAAGGAGATTAAATAACTTTTGATAAATTTAAGCTCTATTGTATTTATTTTATTATGAAATCAGTACCATTTCTCCACTTTTCAAGTTATATTTTACTTTTATTGCTGCTTTCCAGTGATGAGATCAGACCTATAGCCTTGTACGTGCAAGGCAAGCATGCTCCCACTAAGCCACATTCCCGGCCACTTCTTTACTAGATATTGTGTGCATGTGTTTTGCATGTGCACATCAGACCATGCCTGCAGAGTTCAGAGGACACTTGCAGAAGTTAGGTCTCTCCTACCATGGGGGTCCTAGGAACTGACCTTGTCCTCAGGCCTGGCAGGAAGCTCCTTTACCTGCTGAACCATCCTCCCAGCTGTTTTTTTTTTTTTTTCTAGTAGATTTTTCATCTCTTTTTGGCATTGGAAGTTGAATTACAATAAGCATGTTCATTTCATCTGTTTAATGTTCATTTGTGTCTCTTCCTTTATCTTGATTCCTCTTTTCTCTCCACCACCCAGCTTTGGTCCCTGGCATTAGCTCCTGTTATTTACCTTTATTGTTTCAGTAATAAATCCAATATGTAGATTTTCTGTGACTCTGGTCCTATTGTTAATAAATCCAATATGTAGATTTTCTGTGACTCTGGTCCTATTGTTTATTTCTTCATTTGGTCCATTTTTTACACACTTGGTGCAAATTTCCATGGGTTGTTGAACACAATGTGAATCCCTGCAGGATTCTGTGTGTTCCCATGCACACAGGGCTTTGGCTCCCTCTGCAAAGCTCCTGGGGGTGAGGCAGAGCATCTTCACCCCATGGAGATGAGCCAACTCCTGGGTTTCACTCCTCAAAAAACAAGCCTGGCATCTGCCTCTGGGTTGACCACGTGTGGCTCCCATGATTCCATACTGGGAATCTGGAGTATTTCCTTGAATTTTTCCTTCTTAGGAAATACAATGTCTTGAATTCTGCTTTTTCTATTCAGTGCCTTGAGACAACAGAAAACTGAAAGAGCATTCAGGGCCATGATACAACTGGGGTTTGATCTGTGCAGTGGGAGGGTAAGGCACAGTACTCAAGAGTTTTGGTTATTTACTAATGTTAATAGCTTCTACTGAATGCATGCCCATGCTAGAGAGAAGAACATGTATGTTTGCTCAAAAACTCACTGCTCTTTTGTTGGCATTTTTAAAACTTTAACTGACATAACAATTGTGCATGGGATGGATTAGTGTGTTTTGATGCATGTATTCAATGTGTGGTGTCCAATCAAAGTGATTCATTAAGGTGACTTCTAGATATTTTGAAATATGCAATGAATGACTGACACCTGCAGTCACCCTACTGTGCCACAGAACACTCAAACTTACTATGTAAGTACATTTTTGTTCCCCATAACCAACTTCTTTCCATCTCACTACACCTTTTAGCTTTGAGTCTGGCAACCGTTGCTCTACTCCTTTCCCTTATGTGCTCAATTTACTTAGCTTTCACCTATGATGAGAAAAGTGCTGTATTTGTCTTTTCATGCTTGTATTATTTCACTTAGTATAACCTTCTCCAGGTTCATTCATTTTATTAAAAGTGATAGGATCGCTCTTTATTGTTTAATAGTATTCTGCTGTGTGCATATATTGCATTTTCGTTTTTATATGCCAATGGACACCTAAATTGGCTCTTCTGGGATTTTGGAAAAAATTTTCATGGCAGCATTGTTGTAATGGTGAAAAATGGGGAACAGAATTAATTTTTGTCAGTTATGGAATGGTTGAGGGAATCAGGGCATATCTGTGTCATGGGATATCCCAAGGCAATTAAAAATGGATGTGCACATACATATAAAAGAAAATGAGGGTATTTTGTTAAGTGAAAGAGTAAGTTGAAGAACCAATGTGCCATGCCATTCATAGGAAACCAAAATCAAGCATGCCTTTCTGTGTGTCCTGTGCATGTGGGAGGCCCTGCTCGTCCCAGTGTGAGGTCATGACCTGTTCCAGCCTTGATTGCTTGGCTGAGAAATTTAAGACCAAGAAAAGTGCGAATAACACAGAAGACACCGCATGCCTACTGTGCAGGATTTGCAGTTACTATGAGATCCTATTTGCTTTTTCTTTTTAAAGAAATGAATCCTTGTGTTGTAACTCCCACCCTTCAGAAACTCTCCCCTCACCATTGTGAGTGTGGCATGGATATTCTCCAGAGCCTCCAAGGTTCTTTGCACTATACTTTGAAAGCAGGATCTAGCTCAGCTCCTTCTGTTTCACAGAGGAAGAGACAGGGGTGAAGGAAAAGTTTGTTTGGTGGGTTCTCAGAGTACTATTGTAGCTGCACCTGGGGCATTCCACAATTCTGCCACCTCTCTCCAGGCCCTACAGTATGGCCTCCACTTGGTTACTGAGTGGTTCCTGGGTCACATAGCAGGACTCAATTGTCTGGTTTCTCAAGCGCTGACTCTGACCTTCTGGGCATAATCTGTCTCAGGTTAGTCTTAGATACTTTGTATATTATAGGGGTCAGACCTCAGCAGGATCACCCCATGATCCTCCCCTGTCTTGTCTGACTATAGATCCCAGGGATGCACTCCAGGGAAAGATGTTCAGCATGTCCTGATCTTTCCAGTTGGGGCCAGTGCCAAGAATGTGACCTCAAAGAGCAGATTCCCCTGCTACCCACCAGATGGGGAGTGCTCAACCTTAATTACTAAGAGGGCACATGTCTCAGTCAGCTCTGTTTCAAAGTGAGGATATGACACCCAGGGGGAAACTCAACAGAAAGTTCGGATGCTGCTCCCTGGGAGCTGAGCGGCCAGCCTTTCCACTCAACAGATCAATGGTCCCCAACATAATTGCACCCTCCTTCAGCACCAAGCTGGCCTAAGCAAGGTGATCCATCTTTCACCCCCTTGTGGTTCCTGGAAGTAGATGCTTCCTGGCCAGGGTGAGCAAGTGACAAGAGAATTGTTTTCTGTGTTGACAGGCAGACTAGTCAAAGCCTATAGTTTCATGGCTGGGTGTAGATGACCTAAGTAGAAAAGAGTCTTGTCAAATGCTGTGAAAAGCCAGAGGGAAAAATGAAGAAACTGAACACAGGACCTGGGAGCAAGTTCTGAGTCAGAGTTGTAGAAAACCCAGGAAAAAGGTGGTCACAGCTGAGAGGGCTCACAAATCTGGGATGTGCATGCAAATCTGTGCACTGCATCAGGCCAGGAGTGGAGATGCGCAGGGAAGCCTGTGGACCTGAGTGCCCTCAGCCTGTCCTCTATGGCTGGTGGAAGCCTGTGGACCTGAGTGCTCTCAGCCCATCCTCTATGGCTGGTGGAAGCCTGTGGACCTGAGTGCCCTCGGCCCGTCCTCTACTGCTGGTGGAAGCCTGTGGACCTGAGTGCCCTTGGCCTGTCCTTTATGGCTGGTGGAAGCCTGTGGACCTGAGTACTCTCAGTCCCTCCTCTATGGCTGGTGGAAGCCTGTGGACCTGAGTGCCCTCGGCCCGTCCTCTATGGCTGGTGGAAGCCTGTGGACCTGAGTGCCCTCAGTCTATCCTCTATGGCTGGTGGCTTTTCTTTGAGTAAGGCTCAGTTAGACTCTCATGCAGCTTTGGTAACATTTGCCAAAACACTCAGAGCAGTTTTATACTTCACACATATGACACCTTATTTTTTTTTTAAATCATGTAACTATGAATTTAAACTCAATAAAAAGCTGTAGATTGGAAATCTGCTTGATGCAGGGGCTGAGGAGGTAGCTCAGTCAGTAAGGTGCCTTGCAAATAGGAGGGCCTGAGTTATCCCTGGAACTCTGTTTTTTGTTTTGATAGCCAGATTTGAGTCCCATGGGCCAGCCAGCATAGACTGCTTGGTGAGTACCAGCCCAGTGAGTTGTGTGCACGTGTATACATGTGCACACACACATGCACAAGCACAAAAATATGTTTCAGCCGGGCATGGTGATGCATGCCTTTAATCCCAGCAGTTGGGAGGCAGAGGCAGGCGGATCTCTGTGAGTTCAAGGCCAGCCTGATTTACAGAGTGAGTTCCAGGCCAGCTGGGGCTACAGGGAGACCTTGTCTCAAAAACACCAAAAAAAAAAAAAAAAAGAAGGAAATGTGTCCTCATAATTTAGAATACACTTCAGGAATTTCCTCTCCATCAACATAAGCACAGATCTGGGATGTCACACATCTGATGATATCTTAGACTGCTTTTGCCTGCTGTCCTCTAAATACTGCTTTTGTTCTTTGGGAGCCAAATGGTCACAAGGCAAAGCCAGGCTTCTTCTAGGCAGTACACAAAGGGTTATTATTAAACATTGATATTAAATTAACTTGCAATGGCAGCACATATTAACACTCACAAGTGTTGTCCCCAGATTCTAAATAAAACTTGGTCCATCTTCAGGCTGCTTGGTTCGGACCAAAATGAGCCAGAAGCAATTTTGTTTGTTTTCATATTTTGATGCAGGGTTTCACTCTGTAGCGAAGCTGGCTTGGAACTCCAGACAGTCCTGCCTGTGTCTTCTGAGTATGGGGATTACAGGCGTGAGCCACCACACATGGCTGGTCCATATGTCTTCTTATATGGGTCCTACTGCTATTACATGGAGACTTCCACTATTATGACAAAAATCTTTCTTTTTATATTTTAAAAATGTTTTAAATGAGCACATAAGGTGTCAGATATTATGAGATTTTGGAACGAAGTGGAGTGTGTTTTAGTGACTCTCTCTGATCCCCCTCTATAGACTCGCCACAGTCTCTTTGCATTCATGTCCATCTGTCCTTCTGCCCACCTCGATCTTTCCTCATCACCTCTTAATCATAATTTAACTTCCTAAAAACCCAACCCCAACTTTCAAATTAGTCACACTGAAAGTTAGGCTTCAGTTCATGGATCTGGGGGAATTGCAGTTCAATTGGGACAGTGATGGATTGAGGGCAGTGTGTAAGACTGAAGGCACTGCCACTTTAGACCTGGGCCAGGTTCACCCTCCCCCTGGTCTCCAAGTGATAACCTGTCCCCAGCTACTTCCCCCCAGGCACCAAGAGCAGCAAATGAGGGTACCGAAAGAGAGCATGCCACTTGCCTCTGTGGGGATGAACAGCTATGGCAACATTGTGAATTCATTCAGGGTAACACAAATCAGTACTGGCCAAGCACTAATCAGCTTGATCTAGAAATAGAAGCAGAGCCATTATAAAAGGTGACCTGTCTGAATCATCTCCCCAGCTGACAAATGGGTTAAGTGGATGGCATTTTTCTCAGGTCAGAGGGGACCAATCACGTTATCCAGTGGGGGTGTAGTTGGTGGCCTCACTCCTCTATGGAAACAATTAGTGGGGTTGTCAGAGGGAGGATGAGTATATGGTGATGGATGATTGAAATAATAAAGACCAGTAAGACTGAAGTGGTTCATGATGGTAGGGCTAATAGAATGTACTACTGTGTTTAGAACTTCACATCCACCATACAAACATCTCTGTCTAGTCTCTCGGAAGCATCCCAAGCAGAATGCAGTATGTCACAGCATCACTTTAGGTAAAGGAAAAGAGGATTTCTGCCAGGAGTATGTACAGTTGCTATTGCATGCTTTTATAAAGCACCACCGCAGTTTTGCTCTGTGGTTTTCTTTTTTCTTTTTTTTTTTTTTTTTTTTTTTTGTCTTTTCGAGACAGGGTCTCCCTGTAGCCCCAGCTGTCCTGGAACTCACTCTGTAGACCAGGCTGGCCTTGAACTCACAAAGATCTGCCTGCCTCTGCCTCCCAAGTGCTAGGATTAAAGGTGTGCGCCACCACGACCAGCTCTGTGGTTTTCTAATATGGCATTTGTGCTGTTGGCCTCCCAGATTCACTTTACCATTCCTTATGCACAGCTCCAGCCCCAATTATTTCACTCCTACCACCTCACAACTACAACTTCCTAGAAGCCTGCTGTTGGGCTTCTAAAGCTTTTCCTCCTAACCAACCTATGTACAGAGCTGAGAGTGCCTGGGAGTTGTTACCCTGGCATGGCCCATAGCCAAAGATGGCTACTGCAGCAGGTTTGAGAGTCTAGATATATAAATTTTGCTGTATAGTTTAGACACCACAACAGCTTATGGCCAGGAGGGGAGATTTGTCTTTCTCCTGAAGCTGTATTGGTCTTATTGTCCTGCTTCCCCCAACACCCCGATGGCATCTCCTGAAGCACTTCCAAGATTAAAGCCTGAACATCAGGTACTATCTGAGAGCCTATTTTGATGGCCAACCAACCCAAGACAGATGGACATTAGTTCTCTGCATTTGTCCAATACTTTAATTGGAAATGTCAAGCTGCCACTAGGAACATAATGTGTTTGGGGTATTCAAAATTAAGCCATACCTAGTCTTTAACTACTCAAATGTTTTTAGCCTACCCAACAAAAGACAACAAAAGATGCAAACATTTGGACATGGACATTAGGAAATCATGCTCTGGAGAGAAGACTGAGGCAGAATTTTTCAATACTAACTTTTGGTAGTATTGAAAAAATTAGAACTGCCACTCATGAATCACCTCAACCACCGCAGTAGGAGCCAGGGATAGAGATTAGAGAAAACAGAGGCTTGGAGGACCCTTTGGTCTAACAGAGTGAATACCCATGACATTGATAGAAGAGCCTCAATATTTCTATGATGTTGTATCAGTAGAAACATGGCCATACTAAAACCAACAGGCAGGATAAAAGAAGAGGAGGCTGTTGATTCCTGGAATTCTATATGCTGATGAGGCATGCCACTCATTGAGAGAGGATGACTCTGGGAGAACACCTGGCACATAGAGCAGAGCAGGTGCGCACAAGGGTGGCATTACTATACCAACATTACAATTACTTGAATAAAATAGCCTGACTCTTAATTTCAGTTTTTAAGACTGAACTCAAACTCAGAGGACACTTGTTCCCCGCAATGTCTCTTGGAACTCCCCTTGGAATTATGCTCTGGAGCTGTGTCCTCCAGTCAGCTGTCACCCACGATTTCATTCAAAGTGGTTTCTTCCACTTCAATTGAAGACATACAAGCTTTAATCCACTGTAGCTTATCAGACAGTCCTGCCTTTTTATCCCTACTTCTAGAACAGCTCATGCACACAAGGTTAAGGGCTCCTTCTCAGTCTTTATGTTTTCACTGAAAATGGGCACTGTCTTTCAATGCTTTGAAAGGTTAATTCTCAAGCATACCTACATTCATTCATTATCTTTGGGTAGAGTACCAGGAAACAAGATCAGGTACCCAGGTCAAAAGAGCACATGGTTCCATGAATTTTTCAAAGTTAATTAAAAGTTATTAGTTCAGATTATGTCCATTTTATAAAAATCACTATGTGGGACATGGGAAGCACCTTGAACTCTAGAGGATTAGAAGCTCAAGTTTTGGACATTGGTAGAGTTTTTCTGACTGGATTTTGAAATTTCTTGAAATCAGTTACTCTTTCCTTCCTTCTATTTGTTTTTCTCTATTTGAAATGAGGTGCCTGTCCCACCATTGTATTTTTGGAGAAAATAATTTGTTTTCCAGGTTCAAAGATGTGATCTTCCACACCTTTTTCCCTGGTGTGACTCATAGCTCATCCACAGCCTCCTCCATTTCTTTGAGAGACAATGTAGATGATAAGATTGAACACCTTGAGTTGATGCTATAATGAGTTGGAGGTTTGGAGGATCCTGAAGTGAATGTGTGTAAGAAAGATATGAGTTTGGGGGACTAGGGAATAGACTGTGGCAGGCTGAAAAATAAGTCTACAATATAATCCTTGAAGTTGTGGATGTTCGATGACAAAAGGAACTATGAAAAAGTGATATTAAGGACAATGATACTGCTATGGGTTATCTTGGCTCTAAGCAATTGTAAGTGTCCTTATAGATGAAGCAGAGGGAGTTCTGACTATAGTAGAGAAGGCAAGATGACCACAGGCCAGGCGCCAACAAATGCTGCCAACTTCTAGAGTGGAAGGGAGAAGGAAAGGATTCCTTCCTCGAGCCTCTAGAAGGAAACTGTTATCTTCCTTTTAGGCCCTTGGGATTCATTTTGGATACCTCACCCCCAGAGCCATAAATAAGTGCTTTTGTGTTGTTTTAAGTTACCAGGCTTTGGGTAACTTATTATAGGGACCACATAAAATTAGTAAGGGAGTCATTGAAGAGTTTTAGTGTTTATAGACTTCTGTCTATAATCCTTTTTAATTTGTTTTTGAGATATCTTTCTTTCCCTGATATTGTGGTAGTGGTTATTTGTAACTAACTTTAGGGAAGGCCCCATCTTCTTGGCATAGTTTCTGAGTGACTACAATATGCAGCAACTGTCTGCTTTGTTTTGCAATGGGGTCTCAATCTGTAGCCAATGCTGGATAATCCTTTTGATTATTATATCCAGTCTATAAAAGACATGGGCTATTTCTATTCCATTCCCCTAAGTTTAGAGAAATGGGAACAAATCAACCAAGGGCACACAAGAGCATGGTGTTTGCTGCCAGATGAGGAATGACTCACTGGCAGACTGTCAGAAAAACTGTACCTTAAAATGGAACCATGAACCAGAATGAGAGAGGAGAAAGTGTGCACCAGCTTTGGGCATGGACTGTGTCAGACAGTGCTAGTCATCCAGCTGGGGAAAGGGACAGAAAGAAATTGCACACAGTCAAGGAAAGTCCTAACAGTGGTGTCACTGAGGCTGTAGCACCAAAGGGAAGAGGTAGACCCTAGAATAGCTGTAGATCCCTCCTTCCCACCTGTAGGTCCATCAGGTTGTGGAGTTCCAGCCCTGTGGTGGCACCAAAGGAAGAGAAGTCAGAGAAAGCACCAGTGACACCACAAGCAACCGTGAAAAATGAGCTGAACTGATGTTGACTTCGGACTAAAAGGTCCTCTCCCTGAGGCATTTGCGGGAACTTCTGTCCCTCACAAATTCAGTCTCACAGATATATTCTTCACTTTTGGTTGGTGGGGCACTGAATGGTTTGCCGGGTGTGGTGGCGCACACCTTTAATCCTAGCACTTGGGAGGCAGAGGCAGGCGGATCTTTGTGAGTTCAAGGCCAGCCTGGTCTACAGAGTGAGTTCCAGGACAGCTGGGACTTCAGGGAGACCCTGTCTTGAAAAAAACAAACAAACAGAAAAACAAGAATGGGCACTAGCTTCCCACTGGTTATAAAGGGCAAAAACCAAGCAAAGAAAACAGATAATTCTACACAGTTATTCCACTGTATCGTGTGAGAAATATATACATTGTGGAGACACATGCATGGGGGCACAAATCTTGGGTCTGTTACTGAAGCATCTCAAGAAAGCTCCAATTGCTCTGTTTGTAAAACAAGACTAAGTGGTTCTATCTTACAGGATTATCATGTTAATGAAAGGCAAAGGTCATCCTTCCCTGGCCACATCTCTTCCCACTCTCTAGCCTAGGAAGAGGAAGGCCTATTGGAAAGTCCTAGTCGCTTCTGGCTTTACACCCCTGCTTGTCTCCTCTGAGTCTGCTTTCTTGTTGAGCTTTGCTACTTGGGCTGATTGTAAGTATGGATCTGTGCCTCTTGGATTAGCTTGCTGTTGGGTCCTCCTCTCTCGTCACTAGTCAATGTCTCCAACTTACCCACCTGCCTCACTGAGTCACCATGCAGCTAAAGATCTGGTCTCTTGTTGGCTAAGGCCACCCACCTCCATGCTGTTCTGCCTTCTTCGCCCCTCAGTCTTAGATCCAGTTTGGCCTACATGTTACCTTGGCATGAACATCCTGGTATCTAGCCCATGGTTGCTCCCACTGAAACGGAGAGAATGACCAGACAGATGCACTCCACACCTAGCCTGTGATGACACAGGAGAAGGCTGAGTTCTGGTCACACCCAACCTGCCAGATGTCTTTGTTGCTTTCAACTTTCCTGGAAACATTAAGGAGAACTCTTCTAGCCTGGAAGTCTAGAAAACCTGACAAATATGCCTTCTCCAACAATTGGCCTAGAGCTCACTAAGCAGCCCAGGCTGATCTCAAATTCATGGTGATTCTCTGCCCTCAGCCTCTACCTGCTGTGATTATAGGTTTCCATGAAACTTTCATTTGCATTTCCCTAATGACCAAAGATGCTGAACATTTTTCATGTATTTCTTGATGAATTCTATTTATTAATTTGAACAGTGCCTGTTAATCCACTTGCCCATTTATTGATTTGATTATTCATTTTTTCTGTTTAACTTTTTGAGTTCTTCATATACCATGGGTATAAATTTCCTGTCAGATGAAGAGCTGGCAAAGCTTATTCTCTTATGATGTTGATAGTTTTTTTCACTCTGTTGTTTGATATGTAGAAATTTTAAATGGAATACAATCCCATTTGTCAATTCTTGCAATTATTTCTTGAGCTACAAAAGTTCTTTTCAGGAAGTCATTGCCTGTGCCTAGATCTTGAAATGTTTCCTCTGCAATTTTTTTTCAAGTAATCCCAAAGCTTCAGGTGTTAGATTAAGGTCCATTTTGAGTTGATATTTTGTGCAGGGAGAGAGACAGGGATCTAGTTCCTTCTTCTACATGGGGATATCCAGGTTTACCAGCATATGTTAAAGACGCTGTCTTTTTTACCATTGCAAGTTTTCAGCACCTCTGATAAAAAGTAAGTGGTTGTAACTGTGTGAATTTGTTTGAGGGTCCTTTAACCTAGTCTATTCTGTGGTCTATGTTTCTGTTTTATGCTAGTACCAGGCTGCTTTTGCTACAGTGGCTCTGTAGTATTGTTTAATGTTAGATATGATATCTCTAGCATTGCTCTTTTCATTCAGAACTTTGTAAGTTATTCTTGGTCTTTTGTGCTTACACATGAATTTAAGACTTTTTCTATTAGTGTGAAGAATGTCACTGGACATTTTAAAAAAGGTTTATTTTAATTGATACTGCATTGAATCTGTATATTACTTTGGGTAGGATAGTCATTTTTACTATATTAATTCTTCCAATCCATGAGCATGAGTGGTCCTTCCATCTTCTGGTGTCTTCTTCAATCTCCTTCTTCAAGAATTAAAAGAATTTCTGTTTCAGAGATTTTTTCTGTCTTTGATCAGATTTGTTCTGAGATTTATTTTATTTTATTTTGATACTATTGTGAATGGGTAGGTCTCCTTGTATTCCTTCTCCAAATGCTTATTGGTTTAAAGAAAGGCTACTGATTTTTCTAGGTTAATTTTGTATCCTGCCACTTTACTGAAACTGTTCATCATTTCTAGGAGTTTTCTGATGGAGGTTTTGGCTTCCCTTAGGTAAACTATCATGTCATCTGCAAAAAGGGATAGTTTGACCTCCTCTTTTCCAATTAGTACTCCTTTAATTTCCTTTTCTTTTCTTATTGCTCTAGCAAGCGTTTCAAGGACTATATTGAAAAGGAGTGCAGATAGGAGGCAGCCTTGCAAGGCTCCTGACTTTAAGGGGAATGCTTCTAATTTTTCCCTATTTAGAATGATGTTGGCTGTGGGTTTGTTGTATATGGCTTTAATTATGTTGAGGAATGTTCCCTCCAGTCCAGTTCCCTCTAGGACTTTAAAATTTAAATCCCCATGAGCTTCTTTACACATCTAGAAAAAAATCATAAAATTCACATGGGGGAAAAAACAAAAGACCCCAAATAGCCAAAGCAACCCTGAGCAAAAAGAACAATGCAGGGGTATTACCATACCAGACTTCAAACTATATTACAAGGCTATAGTCATAACAACAGCCTGGTATTGGCACAAAGAACAGACTTGTAGATCAATGGAACAAAACTGAAAATCCAAACTTGAGCACATGAAATTTCAACCACCTTGTATTTGACAAAGGGGCCAAGAAGACTCAATGGAGGAAAGAGAGCATCTTCAGCAAATGGTGTTCACAAAACTGGATGACCACTTGTAGAAGAATAAAACTAAAACTAAACCTCTACCTCTCCTCCTATACAAAAATCAACTCCAAATGGATCAAAGACCTCAATGTGAAACCCAAAACTCTGGAAATAGTAGAAGAACACGTTGGAAGCAACCTATAAGACATAGGCATAGGAAAAGACTTTCTAAATCAAACAGCAGCTGTGCAGGAAATAAGGTCAACAATTGACAAATGAGACCTTATTAAATGCAAAAGCTTCTGTACAGTGAAAGAAACAATTAAAGAAGTGAAGAGGAAACCCACTGAGTAGGAGGAAACTTTCATCAGTGATACACACCTGACAGAAGACTAACATCCATAATATATAAATTACTCAAAACACAAAGGAACAAGAAAAGAAATGGCCTGATCAAAAGATGGAGTAAAGAACCGAACAGAGACTTCACAAATGAAGAAGTAAAGATGGCTGAGAAACATCTCAAAAAGTGTTCAACGTTACTAATAATTAAAGAAATGCAAGTTAAAACCATTTTAAGATTTCATCTTATCCCAGTAAGACTGGTTAAGATCAAGAAAAAAAAATGATAACATGCTGGAGAGGTTGTAGGGAAAGGGGAACACTCATCCACTGCTGGTGAGAATGCAAACTAGTGCAACCTCTATGGAAAGCAGTGTGGAAACTCAAAATGGGTGGGTGTGGTGGCGCATGCCTGTAATCCCAAGCACTTGGGAGGCAGAGGCAGGTGGATCTCTGTGAGTTCAAGGCCAGCCTCGTCTATATAGTGAGTTCCAGGCCAGCTGGGGCTTCAGGGAGACCTGTCTCAAAAACACACACAAAGAAAGAAAGAAAGAAAGAAAGAAAGAAAGAAAGAAAGAAAGAAAGAAAGAAAGAAAGAAAGAAAGACAGAAAGAAAGAAAGAAAAGACTTGAAATGAACCTACCACCTGACCCAGTCATACCACTCCAGGGTACATACCCATAAGACTCATCTTATTGCAGAGATATGTGCACAACTCTGTTTATTACAGCTCTCTTCACAGTAGCAAAAATCTAGAAGCAACCCAAGTGTCCCTCAACTGACGAGTGGATAAAGAGAATGTGGTACATCTACACAATGGAGTTCTATAAAGAAAGATGACATAATGAACTCTGCAGGTAAATGGATGGAACTAGAAGCCATTATGTTAAGTGAAGTAACACAGTCCCAGAAAATCAAACAACATAGTGTCCCTCATTTGTGGATCCTAACACCAAAACCTTATTTGTAAGGCAAACTGAGTAATTTTTCTTTTTCTTTTTCTTTTTTTAGCAAATGTAATACCTGATGTTACTATTAAAATTACATTAAAAATACATCAACTTATATGTAATATAGGAATGTTAAGTAATATTTCTTGTTACCTGCATACAACTCTACTGTTAAAATTTGAATCCATAAACATGTTTTGGAACTAATCTATAGTTTATTTTCAGATGCCATAATTTTGGTATATGTGTGCTGTGTATATATGCATATTTGGGAGCAATACAAATTGGAGGAAACAACAACAAAAAATACTGGTTCAAAGAACTGAATGAAACAGTAAGCTTCTGCTCAAAACAGTAAACTTCTGCATCAAAAAACTTTAATAAAGACTGAGAAAAAATGCAAGATATATGGCAGAATGCATGAGCTCTGGTGGGGTGGAGGGCATGGAAAGGGAAATGAGTCTAAATCTGACTGAGAAATTTTATATGAAACACACAAAACTTCAATTAAAAAAGGTTTATTTATTTATTTTTGAATATGTATGTGTGTGTGTGTGTCTGTATGAGTTTATGTGGACCATATGTGTACAGGTGACTGTGGAGGCTAGATGAAGGTGTTAGATCCCTTAGAACTAGAGCTACAGATGGTTGTGATCTTCTTGATATGGGTGCTGAGCACTAAACCTAGGTCTTCTTCAAGAGCAGTAAGTGCTCTGAACCACTGAGCCTTCTTTCCAGTCACGTGTATCATTGGCATGATATACTTCATCTGTATATCTCTTTTAGTAATATAGCCATTTTAATGATATTAAAGGAGTTCTTTCCATCTCTAGGGTCTTCCTCCATTTCATTCTTCACTGCTTTATGGTTTCCATTGTTGTAAAGGTCTTTAACCTCATTGGTTATATTAATTCTTACACATTTTATTTTGAAGTTATTGTGAATAGACTTCTTCTATTTCGTTATTTAGTGAGTTTGGTTTTGGTGTATAGAAATTTCCTGTTTCTCATTTACTGATTTTGTATGCTGCTACTCTGCTGAAAGCTTTTATTCAGATGTAAGAGTTTTCTGGTGGTCTTTAAGGTATAGGATTGTATCATCTGCAAACAGGGATAATTTATCTTCATCCTTATCGGTGTCCAATTTATTTCTTCTTCTTGCCTTATTACTCTAAGAGTTCAAGCACTGTATTGACTAAAAGTGGTGACAGAGGACATCCTTATTCCTTATTTTAAAGGACTTTTTTTAGGTTTTACCCATTCAGTATAAGGCTGGTGATCAGTCTGTTTATGCAATCTTTATTATGTTGAGGTATGATTCTTCTGTTCCTGCTTTCTTTGGGACTTTCATTGTGAAAGCATGTTGTATTGTGTTCAATGCCTTTTCTGAATCTATTTAGATGATGATATGATTTTGTCCCTCGTTTTGTTTATGTGAAGCATTATACCTATTAATTCCAACCGTCCTTGCGTTCCTGGAATGAAACCAACTGGACCATGGTGTATGATTGTTTTAATGTGCTGTTGAAAGCTGAGCCAGGTGGTGTAGGCCTGTAATCTCAGCTATTCAGGGGACTGAGGCAAGAGGCTGACAAATTCATAGCCTTGTTGATCTACAGAGTAAGCGGAAGGGCAGCTGGTCAAGTTACGAGAGCCTGTGTCAAAATAAAAAATAAGGGCTGGGCATATAATTCAGTTGGTGTGGCACTTTGTTAGCATGCACTAGGCTCGAGTTTCAACCCAAGTATTGAAAAGAAAAGTATTGTTGAATTTGGTTTACAAAGATTTTGTTGAGGGTTTTTGAGTCTAGGTTCAGGGACACTGGCCTATAGTTTTCTTTTAATTTTATTGTGTTCTTAGCCAAGGTAAGATGAGTGTGGAGAAATGCCTTCTTTTTCTGCTTTGTGGCATAGTTGGAGGCGCTCCTGAGCTAAGACTGCGGCCTAAATGTGTGCCAGTGATCGCCAGGCACCATACCCAGCCATGTGATGAGTACAGGTGCCACTCTTAAGCCAGTCCCACTGCAAAGGCTGCAGACCCTGGCTAGTTGTCAACCAGAGACATTCAACAATGTTCACATAGGCATGCATGGAATATGGCCCAACTCCTGCATTTCCATTCACTGTCACAGCTGTTTACTACACTCAGAGGTAAAATCGGAACTTTCATCATGGAACAAGAGGAATCAAACCACTGAAACAAACACTCAACCAAAGAAGTTATATATCCAGCACCCAGAACATCTGGAAGATGAGGTTAGTAGAGTTAAATGTTAATAATTTACTGTTATAATGAACAGAATTAAAACTAAGCCCTACAGCAAGTTCTTTGTTAAAGTCTGAAGCTAGACAAACTATTAGTAAGTTTACTCTAGAAAAGCCAAATACATTAAGAAGGAAACATAGCTATAACCATAGAGACCAGGGAGATTAAAAACCTAATGAGCCAGTTCTGTATAAAAGTCCACCAGAACACAGGAAAACTTCAATGATGTTTTCCCAGAAAAAAAATGTAAACATTCAAAATTAAATGCAAAGCCCAAATTAAACAATCTACATGAATGTTTGTCCTGTGTGTCTACTTGGAACAAGTTGGATTAGGTCCCAGCATGTGGGCCATGTTCAAGTCCAGGAAACTAACACTGTCCTGCAGGGATCATGGGCTGCCCTGGAAACAACCCTAGATTGGGGTCACTCTTTCTTGTTCTGGGAATACCAGGGCTGTATATCCATCAGGTATGCTCCTCCTTACCACTCTGGGTCCCAAAGTAACACATCATATTCCTTTCTAGTATTTCTATTGAGGTGTTCAACTCTTATAGCACCTATTTTGAGTATGCATCTGTGCTGGATAGCTTTAGTGTCAACTTGACACACCTGGGTTGAGGGACCCTCAACTGGGAAATTGGCTCCATTGGACTGGCCTGGCCATGTCTGTGGAGTATTGTCTTAATTGTTGAGCAATGTGAGAGGGCCCAGCCCACTATGGGTGGTGCCACCCTGGGCAGGTTGTTGTGTACTGTATAAGAAGGCAGGCTGGGCATGAGCCAAGGGAGCAAGCCAGTGAACAGCATTCCTTCATGGCCTGTGCTTCAGCTCCTGCCTCCAGGTTCATGCCCTGAGTTCCTGCCTTGGGCTCCCTGAGTGAGAACTGTGACCCAGGAGATGTGAGCTGAATAAACCCTTTCCTCCCCAAGTTGGTGTTGGTCCGAGTGTTTTGTCACAGCAATGGAAGACAAACTAGGACAGCATCTTATGGTAAAGTACACCAAAGTGCTTATCCATGACCAAAGGATAGTCACTTGAAGCTGGAGTGCTCCCTTGAGGACAAAGGCTGACTTGGTGAAGCTACCTGACAACTAGGCAGTTGATTCCAGTCTCATCCTAGGGGCCCTACCCAGTGGTCTTTCAAGGTGTGTTAGGAGGCTCCCAGTTTTCCTCAGTACTCTGCCAAGAGTCCCAATGTCATAGTTCCTTAGATTTGCCTACACACACACACACACACACACACACACACACACACACACACACCCCACCCTCCTGGAACACTCACTAGCTTTCGGGAAGGCTGAATTCATACCTGCCCCAGAACCTCAAGCATTAGTAATTCAGAACCACTGCTATTTAACCAAAGCTTAACCCCTTTTATCCCTGCAGTGACTTCACTTCTGGGGTTTCATTGCTTTTTCCTCACTCCAGATTTTTTTTGGGGGGGAGGGGACCATGCGCAACTGAAGCAAATTTCTGTAACTTGAGTCTTTGAGACAAAGGGGAATACCCTCAGTAAGTCCTCACTCCCAAGGGTCCTAAGCACCTTCTGCGTACATACCTATCTCTTCCCAGCATCTTCTGAGATCTTTTCATTAAAGTTTATGTCTCAGAAAGAAATGTTAAATTCCATCTCTTTGTATAGTCTGTCACATAGAACTAAGATAACATTTTTAAAAGTCTGTCTTTGTCTTGGCTTTCACAGAAAAACTTTGAGTACAGTGTCCCCATTCTTCAGGGCTCCGCCATATTGTATAGAGATATATTTTCTGGATCTGCTCATATTAGACATATGGAAAAGGACATTGTTTTTTAATTGTGCTTTCCTCATATTAATGCATATCTCTTCTGTGGAGCTAAATTGAGTTCCCACAGTCCTGACTGACAAAACCCCCAAATTTTATATATTAAAGAAGTATTTCTTTTCCAAGAGCCTCTTTCATTTGTTTCCATGAATTGATATCTTCACAATTTCTTCTTACAAACTTCATAATTGTTAAATGGCAGTGGGGGACAGTCCCCTGACATTTCCTTTGCTGTCACTACAAAAGTAATCTGGACCTTTTTTATGGGTCATCAGTCTTTTAATATAGAACCAGAAGAAATCAGATTGATCAGTTCAGTGTTGCTGTTTTAGAGTTAGAGAACCAGGCTCAGACAGTGCAAGTGACTTGTTCAAGGATCCTGGTATGTCCCCATATAGGACCAGAACCCCTAATCTTTAGTGCTGGTGAGTATAGTGAATGTCCATCACCTTGTCAGCTCAGTCCTCTGGCTTCCTTGAATTGGCTCCAGTGGCACAGAAGGTAGTTTCTACCATCAGGACACAAGGGACAAAAATCTCTCTTCCCTCCACCCCATTTCCCCTTGTTCAACAATTACAAGCTGGGCCTCTAGACTACTGTGGGTAAAAATAGCAACAGTAGACCATGAAGAAAAAAAATCTTGGAAACTGAGACAAGATTCCCATGAATCAACCTCAGGAAAAATCCAGAGGGAATCCTTGTTTCAATCACAGTGTTGGCTGTTAGTTTCTATAAATGATTTCTGTAAAGTCAAAGGAGTTTCTATTCATAGCCTGTTCTATAGCAAGCCTCATTAACCTTTTTCTTTATTGTTTGTACTTTTGTGACTAGTGAAATTCCTTCCTGCCTTGGTATCTTAAATACATTCTACTTATATATTATAGAATTTTGAAACATCATCTTTCACATTCTGGTTTCTAATGCATCTGAAATTGATTTCCCCCTAGGAATTTACCTGTCTTCCAGTGTAGAGTCCAGCACTTGTCTCGTCCCAGTTATCGACTAATTGTCCTTTCCTTGTGATTTGCAGTGCCACTCCTAGCTCACATCAGCACAGCCATCCATTTCTGGGTGCTCTATCATTTTGAATTTGTTTACTGTCTATCTCTGAGCCAATTCCACACTGTCTTAAATTGCATTAAAATGGCATTATCACGCATTTTGCAGTATGCTGATCCAAGACCCCCTTGTAATTTTCATTCAAAGGTACCCTGCCTCTTCACTTCATGCATGTTAGGAGGAATATGTCAGCTTGTGAAGAAATCTATAGAGATATTGACTAAAACCACATTGGAATTATCATTTAATCTGTGGTGAATTGTTATCTGCATGACACTGAGTCCTTGAATTTATGAGAAGGCATTTATACTCATTCACGTCTACTAATCCCTTTTTTAAATTTTCTTCATGAAAAAAATTTTTTTCTGCTTATTTCTAGGTATTTTAAGTTTCTTGGCATTGATCCAATCAGTAATATCTTTTCTTTTTTTCTTTTACATTTTATAATAAGCTATTTTGGGTGGCAGAAACAATACAGACTCAAAAAAATTTTTTATTTGGTTTTTATTTTATGAGTATGAATATATTACCTGCATGTGTATAAGTGTACCTATGTTGTGCATTACCTGCAAAGGACAGAAGAGGGTGTTGGATCCTCTGGAACTAGAGTTATGGACCATTGTTAGCTGCCATGTGGTTGCTGGGATTCAAACCTGGGTCTTCTGCGAGAAACAGCCAGTGTTCTTAACCACCAAGCCACCTCTCCAGCCCCAACAATACAAACTATTATATACAAAAAGATAGGGTAGGTGAGATGGCTTGGTGGTTAAAGGTGCTTGTCAGCAAGCCTTTGATGACCTGAGTTCAATCACCTGATCCTTCATGGTTGAAGAAGAAAATCAACTCCCTCAAGTTGTCCCCTGACCTCCATGCACACCATGGCGTGGGCATTCACAGACACACACACACACACACACACACACACACACACACATACACACACACACACTTGCATGTACACACATGCACAGGAAGTAGTTAAAATTAATTGTTTTTTTTTAAAGGAGGAGAGTGGAGCTGGGTGTGGTGGCACAGGCCTTTAATCCCAGCACTTGGGAGGCAGAGGCAGGCAGATCTCTGTGAGTTCAAGGCCAGCCTGGTCTACATAGAGAGTTCCAGGCCAGCTGGGAATACAGGTTGACCCTGTCTCAAAAAGACAAAAATAAAAAGTAAAAATAAAAAGGAGGAGAGTGACTTCCTGAGCTGTCAGCAGCTTGGCTGGCTTAGGGCACAGCTTTACAGACCTCCTTACTTGCTCTCAGAAATCTATCACTGCTCTTCCTTCAGATCCTGCTGTTGAGGCCTTCAATGGGTATTAATGTTATGTGGAGCATATATTTTAGCAGGAAGTAAGAAAGTAACTCCAGTAAGCAAACACCTTAGGACATTTTCTTCCTAAAGAGTCATGACTCTCCCTCTGTTCACTCTGGGGGGCCTGTATTGGATAGCATTAGTTGTTAACTTGACAAATCTGAGTAGAGGGGGCCTCAGCTGGGGAACTGCCTTCATTGGACTGGCCTGTGGCCATGTGTATGGGGCACTTTCTTAATTGTTGAGTGATGTGGAAGGACCCAGCCCACTATGGACAGTGCCACCCCTTGGGAAGCTGTTGTGTATTGTTTAAGAAAGCAGGTTGAGCACAGGCAGAGGGGGACAAGCCAGGCATTCCTCCATGGCCTGTAATTAAGCTACTGCCTCCCCACCCTGTCCTGAGTTCCTACCTTGGGTTCCTTGAGTGATGGACTGTGACCTGGGAGATGTAAGACAAATAAACCCTTCCCCCTTGAAGTTGGTTTTGGTCAGTGTTTATATCACAGCAATTTAAGGAAAACTAGAATAGGGCCCAAGCCCTTGTGCTCTGTCTGCATTAGTAACCTTCCAGAGTGTATGTGTAGTTGATAGGAAGCCAAATGACCCATGAGCCTGCAGCAGGGTCAGGTCTTTCCTGTATAAAAGGACCAACCTTCATATTGGATTGCCTCAGTTTCTCCAGCACCCAGGGCAAAGTGCTTAAGTCCCCCCTTGCTAACCCAGTGTTCTTTGGCTGTTCTACGGGGACAGCATGCCGGTCTTCTCCTGATGAGTCCCTCTTTGACAAGGGGGTTGAGTGTTCACCTGTCAACTATCTCTGTGACCCCATCTGCTCCCTTGCTTCCCGAAAACCCCATGACTCTCAGCTCCTCAGGGAGTAGCCTGACTTGTTTTCCAGCTTTTGCATCTATTTTTCCCTTTGGTAATTTCTTTTTATTTTATTTTATTTATTTATTTATTTATTTATTTATTTATTTATTTTATGTGTATGAATGTACTGTCTGCATGTAGGTTTGTGCACCCGTGTCGTGCAATGCCTTGGAGGTCAGAAGAGGGCGTCGGATTCCCCTGGAACTGGAGTTCTCCTGGAACTGGAGTTACAGATGGTTCTCAGCCACCATGTGGGTGCTGGGGATCGAACTCCGGTCCTCTGCAAGAGCAGTCGGCGCTTTTAACCACTAGGCCATCTCTCCAGCCCCTCCCTTTGGTAATTTCAACAGGATATAAGGTGAGAGGAATGAGTACTCCTTTGGAATGAGGAGGATGCCCCCATCTCTTGGCTCCTCTGCCAATTAACTAACTAGTCTATTCTTCTATCTTATTCATGGGGATCATGGTTGTGGTGGATAGCTTTAGTGTCAACTAGACACACCTGGGTTGAGGGAGCCTCAGTTGGGGAACTGGTTCCATTGGACTGGCCTGTGGCCACATCTGTGGAGTACTGTCTTGATTGTTGAGCAATGTGGGAGGGCCCAGCCCACTGTGGGTGATGCCATCCTGGGCAGGTTGTTGTGTACCGTAAAAGAGGGCAGGCTGGGCATGGGCCAGGGGAGCAAGCCAGTAAGCAGCATTCCTCCATGTCCTGTGCCTCAGCCCCTGCCTCCAGGTTCCTGTCCTGAGTTCCTACCTTGGGCTCCCTGAGTGATGAACTATGACCCAGGATATGTGAGCTGAATAAACCCTTTCCTCCCCAAGTTGGTGTCGGTCAGAGTGTTTTGTCACAGCAATTGAAGAGAAACTAGAACAATGGTTTATTGAGTTCTGTTGAGAACATAGAGCAGAGGCTTTTTAACATTTACTTCTGTTTTGGAAAATAGATCATTTGTTACATGTTTCCCTTATCTCCTGGATTCTAGCTTCTTTAGTGTTATGATGAAAAACAACAAAAGCAAATAACTGGGATATGGGAGTGTGTTCGCATTCCTTTCATGCTCAGAGAAAATGCAGCTGTTTATCCTACAGCAGATTTAATGTCTTTTTCAAGTTTACATGCATTCCACTTTCTGAGTGGTTAAGGGGAAATTATCTGTGTTGCAGTTGTCTCCATTTAAAAATCTTTTCAGATTGAATAATCCTTCAGTTTTTCCTCCCCACCAAGGACGGCGGAGCGCTCCATCCTCACCAAGGACGGCGGAGCGCTCCATCCTCACCAAGGACGGCGGAGCGCTCCATCCTTCAAGCGTTCTGAGTCCCACCTCTGCCCTTCTCCTCCTCCAATTGCTCTGTGGATGGATAAACGGTCGTTTTGCCCTTCTAGTGTGGTCATGAGTACCACGAGATCCATGCGGCATGCTCTGAATTCATGCTGGCTTTTGTTCCCTGGTAGGGCGGCTGTTGGATGTGCCTGGTCCCTCTAGCCTTGGGGGGCAGTAATGGGCCATCTGCTCCTGTTTCAAAGTCCTCACCTATGGCTCTCCCTTTGTCCTCATATTCAGGCTTTGCTCCCCTGTCATGGCACATTCCAGGATGAGAGTGGTGTCTGGGTGCTCTGCCTACTATGGCACAGGCAGCTAGAGCCAAGAATATGACCTCAGTGTGTTTACCTTACCACCTCCATTCCACTCCTCCAGTACATGTTAACCTCAGTCTGGGTGTGTCCGGGGTCCTGCAGCGTCCCTTGTGCTGTGTTCAGCAAGTAAGCCCCTGCCCTGTGTCCTGGAGCTCCTCACGTGTCCCTGGGCACTTTGAAGGGCACTAGAGTGGACTGGAGTGTGGCAGAGAAAGGAGATCCTTGGCCCCATGACTTCTTTCTGTCTCCTTCCTCTGTCCCCAAATCTGGAAAGGACTGGTTTTAGGTTTTCTAGAACCTCTAGTGACTGATGCTTTCCTTGATCTGTTGTAACCAACTCACATGAGAAAAACACAGAATTAGAGACTGTCAGGAAACTTTAAAGCAGGCCAGCGTCTAAGTATGTGATGGTATATTCTCTCTTTAAACAGCATTGAATAGTTTTATGAGGGTCACATTTGAAGCCTGTTGGGTCCTGATCATACACAATAAAATGTTCTACAACTTAATAATTGACTGGAAATTTAGTGAAAACCAAGAGTTCATTCACTGGGGAGCATGGAGGTGACATCTACATGATATTCAGCTCTAGGGCTGCGAGCCAGGACTGGCTGTGGATGAAGAAACTGTGATCTGGATATTTCAATGGGAACTAGGGCAGGCAAGCACATCCATTGTTCCTTTACATTCTGGATTTCAAAAGCAATATTGACTTGACTAAAAACTTCCATATAGTAAAAAAAAAAAAAGGTTAAATGGCATGGATATAAATTTTTATTTGAAATAAATGCAAATAGCTATTTTAAAAACTCTGTGCCATGTATTGTTTGTATTTTGTGCAGCCAGCCCTCTTCCTAATCTAACCAGCACAAACTAGAACAGGAAAGGTAATTCAGAGTTATTTGAAGGACTTGAACCCTATGTTCTTTCATGACTAAAGCTTGGGAGTTAATTTCCTTTGAATCAGTTGATTCATTTCTAGAATAAAATTCTAGAGTTCTTGGGTCAATAGGATTGCATAATATAAAAATCAATTCTGTTTCCAGATCTGCAGCACTGTAATTGCAGATTATATCCTGCTGGACTGGCAGGCCTGACTATTGTCTCTAAAAGCGTCGGATGGCATCTCCATTGGAATAAAGGAGGACTTTAAGTTCCTATTTCTTAAATATTCATAGCCTCCCAAATGCTCACACACATGCTTATACACTTCTGTTGAGAAATATTGTTCAAGATTTTTAAGTGGAGCCACAGGGTCCCTACAGGTTCTTCCTCTTCCTTGCTGGGTATGCCTGTGACTAGAAACCTTGAGGTCATTTGATTTTCTATTCTGTGCCTTTGTTTAACTTGATATTCATTATTGATTAAAACATTGTACAACTCTGTGGGGTAGATGTAACTTATAGAATGCTGATAGACACGCAGGTGATTGGTAGCAATACAAAGAATGTTGTCAGATAGAAAAGATCATAGTTTCATTGCCTTAGGAGAGTAACAAGCTCTCTGTGCAAATTATAGACCTTAACAGCCCTCCTTTCAGTCACTATGTAGATTCACTTTTCTTTGACCAGCTGCCTTCCTGAGTCTGGGCTGCTGCACAAAAGCATCATAAACAAAGTGGCAACTAAAATCAACCATCCATTTCTTATTGTCCTGGAGGCTGGAAGTCCGAGTTCAGAGATGCATTTGTTGTCTAGTGAGGATCTGATGGCATTTCTATAACTTAATTTTCTTTTCCTTCCTTCCCTCTTTCTCTCCCTCTCCTTCTTTCCTTCTTTTCTCCTTCCCTCCCTCCATCCCTCCTTCCCTCCATCCCTCCTTTCCTTCCTGCCTCCTTTCTTCCTTTCCTCCCTCCCTCCCTCCTTTCCTTCTTTCCTTCCTTCTTTCCTTCTTTCCTTCTTTCCTTCTTTCCTTCTTTCCTTCCTTCCTTCCTTCCTTCCTTCCTTCCTTCCTTCCTTCCTTCCTTCCATTACTGGGGAATGAGCTTAGGGCTCATGGCAGCTAGGCAAGAGCTCATCCACTGAGCTATAGCCACAACCTTTCTTTTTGTTTTGAGACAAAGTTTTGCTAAATAGCTTGGGCTGGCCTTGAACTTGGTCTGTAGCTCAGGGATCCCTTTAACTTGTGATTCATTAGCATCTCAAATAGCTGGGATTGCAGGCATAGTGGTCTTTTAAAAGGGCACTAATCCCATTTCTGTGGGCTCTACCTCATGACCTAATCAGTTCCCAAAGGCCTTCTTAGCACTAGTGCTTTGAAGAATTAGATGTCAGTCTCTGAATTTCAGGGGACACCTTCAGACCACAGCCTTTGCATCTAGCTAGCTCTCTCATTAATGAGGTAAATTAATCACTGTCACTTGCTCACTCTATGTTTGCATGAGAGTTGTAATTTTAACATTTTTGAAAATTAGGCTTTGATACTTCTATTGTGTCCTTGGAAAACAAGATAGTGTATCAAAATTAAGAGTCATTCAATCACAATGCCAACACTCAGAGAAAATGTAATGACTTTATTTTTGCCTGTAACAGAAGTAATCTCTTTCCAAGTGTGTAATAATTTCAATTTCTTCCAAGCCAACGATTTTATGAGTTTGGTACCTCAAAGCAGCCTCAATACTCTTGTGGGAAAGTATGAAGCTCTTCAGGTAATCTGCCTACCCCTGGGTCCCTGTCATGGGGCCTGGATGCGAGGACAGGGGAGTGTGAGAGCCCTCAGCCTCTGACATTTAGGAGAAGGTCCCCTTGGATGCTGGTGGCCTGTGTCCATGTGGGCCCTGGACACAGTTCTGCTCTGTACCTAGACTATGTCCCTACAAGCTTCTACTGCCCAAGCCATTGGCTACAGCCGCTTGGGTTCTGCTGTCTGGTTGCTTGGCTAAGGTGGGATCTCAGCAGCTCTATGGGCTACAGAACAGGCCTTTGTCTCTTCTCCATCTAGCCGTGCCGCCCAGGGGCTGGCCGGAGGCCCTGAAACGCTTTCTCCCACTGCTGGCCTACTGGCTACATGGAAATTAAGGATAGCTGGAGAAAGATCAGCCCTGGCTGTGCTCCTTTTGAGGGTTGCTTTAAAGAGGTTTTGGATAAACAAATGTGTCCATTTTTTCCTGAAAGATGCTATAAAGTTGTACATACAAACCTCCTATTATTTAAGATGTTGGCCAAATCTATGGTGCTGCCACTTTCTCATTCCTTCCTCTTTTATCAGCTCATCTACTTTGCTAATCCCTGAAATAAACACCACTTGCCTCTTTTGCTTTCCATTGTGCTGGTCTGGCCTTGTTTCAGCTCCTGCCTCTGCTTTTCTTTGTGTTTAACTTACCTCTTTTTCTACCTTACTAAGTTGGAAGCTTTCCTTATTGATTTTAGATCTTCCCTCTTTTCTTTTTTTCGTTTTTTTATTGAACTTTTGTATATTTCATACAACATTTCTTAATCAAATTTAGACCGAATTCTCCCTCCTTGCCCCCTCCCCAATCAGAGCTCATGCTTTCTGCCATACATGTCTTTCTTTTTTTTTTTTTTCTGGAATTCACATTTTTCCCCTTTAATTTTATATTACTCTAAAGTATGCATACATACCCTCCCCTCATATACCACAATTACAAAGTCTGAAAATAAGTGGTAGGTTAATTCTAGATCCCATTGAGGTATTCACATTATAGTACAGTTGCTTTCAGGTAAAATAATACACACACACACACACACACACACACACACACTGCTCAGTTTGCCTTACTACTAGGTATTTTGTGCTAGCATCCACAGATGAAGGATACCATTTGTCATTTGTTTTTCTGGGACTGTGTTACTTCACCTAGCATAATGTCTTCTAGTTCCATCCATTTACCTGCAAAGTTCATGATGTCATCTTTCTTTACTGCTGCATAGAACTCCATTGTGTAGATGTACCACATTTTCTCTATCCACTTATTGGTTGAGGGGCATTTGGGTTGGTTCCAACTCTTCGCTATTGTGAAGAGAATTGCAATAAACATAGTCTTGTGAGTATATACCCAGGAGTGGTATGACTGGGCCAGGTGGTAGGCTCATTTTGAGTCTTTTAAGTGTTCTCCACACTGCTTTCCATAGTGGTTGTACAACTTTACATTCTCACCAGCAGTGGATCAGTATTCCCCTTTCCCCACATCCTCTTCAGCACTTGGTGTCTTTTGTGTTCTTGATCTTAGCCAGTCGTATCAGAGATGATAACTGAGAGTGGTTTAATTTGCATTTCCTTAATTATTAATGATGTTGAACACTTTTTAAGATGTTTCTCAGCCATTTTTATTTCCTCACTTGTAAAGTCTCTGTTCAGCTCTTTATTCCACATCTTGAATGGATCATTTGTTTTCTTAGGTCTTTTTATTTTTTTTTTTTTGAGTAGTTTATATATTCTGGATATTAATGCTCTGTCAGATATATAACTGGTGAAGGTTTCCTCCCACTCTGTGGATTTTCTCTTCACTTCCTTGATTATTTCTTTCACTGCACAGAAGCTTTTGAGTTTAATGAGATCCCACTTGTCAATTGTTGACCTTATTTCCTGCGCAGCTGCTCCCTCTTTTCTAAAATCCTCATTTGGAGCCTGTCAGTGTTCTTCTGATGTAGCTGTAAGCCATGGGCTCAAAATGTTTTCTACTTTACATTATTTTCTTCTTTGAGTCACGAGTAGCTAAAGGGTGTTGTTGAATTTTCAAGCATTTAGAAGTCTTCTGGATATCTTCTTACTCTTGGTTGGTCTGCTCTCCCTCTGTGCATCCACCTCACTCCAGGCTCATATGGGAGGTCTTCAAGTTGACTTTCCATCAATCCGATGGCCATGAGCCCCAAGCCTCCCCTGTTCTCAGCTTCTCTCCTGCATCTCACTCCCTCTAAGTCTGTTAATAGAAGAAACTACGTGACAGTCTTTGACCTCTCTTTTCCCACACACTCTGCAGTTCGTCCTGCCTGCTTCATTTAACTTCCTTTGTATCAGCTTCTCTTCCTGAATACACATTATCTTGTTAAGGACATGAACATAGGCAACACCAGAGGAGAGCTTTATGAGCCTAGACCTGTAAACTGGCTTGTGATTTGCTAAATAAGGAAGGAAAAAAGTGAGGAAGATTGATTCTCCAGGAGAAAGCCTGGCTGCCAAGGCTGTGTTCCTGCTGTGCCATGGTATTTGGATTGTCAGTCACTGACTATCCCTGTGGCCTTCTGTTCTGTATGTCACCTGTTATAGTCTCATCAGCTCCCTGCAGGCCCTGTGTGCAGTATCATAGCCCCTGGAGTGAGAAAGAGCACATTAACTTTGTAAAAGTACCTCCTATCTTAGAACACCAGAGAGGTCTGTACACTGAGAACAGAATCTGCTGCTATTGGTGCATAATTTATGTTTTTGAAGAGGTTTCCACTCAAGGAGTCAATTTCACACGGACATACAACAGTGGGATGGTGTAGCTTCAGTTGTACAGATTCCCATAGCTGTTGGAAACTCGGGTACCGTGGGTGGCACAGAGCTTCTGGGGCCAGGGTAGGCCAGTAGCATGGAGAGAAAGATAGATGGGATGGACATGGCTGCGGAGAGCACTGAAAACCAAGCAGGACAGACAGTGGGTTGTGAACTCCTCAGAGCAATGAGGCTGTGGAAAGAGTAGAGCTTGTGATGGACACCGGAGCACCCTGCCTTCTGTGACTCTCTCCCCATTTGTGTCTCAGAGAAGTTGATCGTGAGCTTTGCAATCTCCAAATATCTTAAACCAGTGGCTGAAGGCATTTGTAGAGAACTGTGTTTACAGTCTATCTGATTGCCGTCTTATCTGCTGCCCTTATGGAATTAGTTACCATTTACATTGTTAAGTCCTGGCAGAGAGTTTTCAATTGATTTTTTTTTCTCTTCTTGAATTCTCACTCTGTAGCCCACACTGGCCTCAAATGTACAATCCTCCTGCCTCAGCCTTCCAGGTGCTGGAATTACAGTTGTGAGCTGCCACAATTGGCCTTGATGGATTTTTTTTTAATGGAAAGAATCATCTTTCTTCTTCAAACCAAGACACTGAGTTGGATGACAGGATAGGAAGTGACAGTCTTCTCAGCAATGTGATGCAACAACTCCTGTTCAAGATTCCCTTTGTAGAAGCTCTTTATACCCTATAAGCAGTTCAGTAATCATAGGTGAGCTCCCAAGAGGTGTCCTACACATCCCAACCCCTAAGTAACACCCTCCCCAACACCCAAGCAACAGCAGGGAGTTCCTTTCTTATAAATGCAGCCAGGGTTACTCAGGCATCTGTGCCTTTGTAGTGATGTCTCACCACCACATTCAAACCCCAAGGTCCTTTACAAGAGAAACTAGAATCCATGTCCTTGTAGATGTGTTCTGGGATGCAAGGGCTCAGTTCCATCTGGCTGCCTGACTGCCAACAGGGTGGCCTTAGAAAAGCCATGTAATGCTTGTCTAAGCCCTAGTTCCCTTACCTTTAGACTGGGATAGTAACATACCAATGGCACACTGGCTCTCCGAGGAGAATAAATGAAAACATAGATACAAAGTGCTTAGTATAGTGCACACAGAGGAGCCACTCCATAAAAATACAGCTATGCTAGTTTCTAGTTCCATCCATTTACCTAACAATTTCATGATTTCATCTCTTTATCACTGAGTAGAACTCTGCTGTGTAAATGTACCACATTTTCATTATCACTCATCGGTTGAGGGGCACTTCGGTTGCTTCCATTTCTTAGCAATTGTGAAAAGAACAGCAACAAATATAGATATACAAGTGTCTCAGGAGTAGGATGAGTCCTTTGGGTATATGCCAAGGAGTGGTATAACTGGGTCATGCTGAGTAATGTAACACAGACTCAAAAGAAACTACGTATGTTCTCCCTTATACCTAGCACCAAATCCATATATCATGATGTAACTACCAGGAGCCAGGAAAATGGAAAAGAACCAGAGAGGTAAAGTGAAAGAAGGAGCCTCAGAGAGAACAGTAGGAGACAGGTATTGCCAAGAGGGCGATGGGTAAAATGTGGGTATATAAGTGGGAGGGAGAAAAAGAGGGTGACATAAGGAACCTTTGGGGTAAAGGGGAGGAAGGAGCTTAGGGGGGAACATAGAAGACAGGTATTATCAAGGATGAAGTGGGGTAAATGGGAGTACTTTAATTGGAGAGGGAGGAGGGAGGGCTAGACCAAGAGAGGAGAGATAAGTAATGCCTACCTGGTGTAGAAGATGGGAGAAATTTGTTAGTTCAAAAACTTACTGAAAATTTACATATAACAATATCTCTACATGAGTCCACATGTGTAGCTGAAGGCTATATAACTAGAAAAAGTGCCAGACGGGAGAAACCTCCCTTCAAGTTGATGGCCAGGGTAGTCCCAGAGACTCCCAAAATTACACAGGCTATTTGCCACAGCCCTTGATTGCCTCCAAGAACTTGAAAGTTAGACCTTATTGCTGAAGACAAAACATACTTTGGACATAGGACTTGGAGCAACAGAGCTAGAACTGACCTGGAAGCCTCCTCCCTGAAGGCCACCTCTCATAATTTTTAGAAAACACTATGTAAGATGCTGAAGGAGAATATCAATCTATGGCCCAACCACAGCTTTAAGGCTTGATAACCACAATAATGTCTGGTACAGCAAACTACATTGGGGCTGTAGTACTGTTTTTATCTTGGGGGTTATCAACAGCTACCTAATTGGACCTAAAACCCACTCAATGGGAGGGAACTCATGTGTGGTACTGTAAACATACACATGGCTGAAGAGATCATAGATCTTAGAGAAAGGCTGTCAGAGCCTTAAAGAAACTAACTTTTTCCTACTATGTGATAAATATGGATCCTTATATTTACAGACAAGTATGCCAGTCACCACTCACCAAAGAAGCTTCTTTTGCAATGGATGGAGACTATTACAGAGTTCCACAACTAGTCCCATACCCAGATTGTCTGTGAAATGCCCAACTCTAAGTGACTTATCTACAATGGAACCTTTACACCTAAGGCTCACAGAACATAATGGAACAAGGGGTAGAGAGAATACTAATGCATCCCTCAACTCTCATAAACAAAGCTTCCTCATGCAACAGAGGACAATGAACACAAAAGGCCACAAGTTCCCAAAGCATAGGGAACAAGAGTCTGCAGAGCCTAGGTCCTTGGACGAGACTCTTATATTAAACTCCACCCACCCAGGGCTAAAGGACCATTGTAGAACAGGGGCAGGCAGATTATATGAGCCAGAAGAGGAGGTACATGACCATATGGAAGTAGAACCTTGCTCATAGGAGCCTACAGCAATGGTGACAGCATGCACAAGACCCATGCAAACTCAACAGAGAAAAACCCAGCACAGAGCTGTGGGAAAGGAGAGCAGTTCCCAATCTTAGCCAAAGAACTATTGGGAAGCTGATTACTACTAGATGAGGAAGAGCTGATCTGTTTGTTTTTTTTTTTTAATTTTGTGTATTTCATACAGACTATCTCAAATAATCGTAATCACCTTTATACCCCACTCCCCGTTGCCATCCTTCCAAAGTTCTGCCCCCACTGGAATTCATACACTCTGTCATTTGTGCCAAGCCCCATTGTGTAAGGGAGAGACTCTAGAGAGGCTGACTGGACCCCAGTGGACGAACGTGCACTGAGGGATATCAGTGGACACTAATGTGAGTCAATAGGCCTTAGCATAAATGACAGAATGCATGAAATCCCGTGTGTGGGTGGGTATGGGAGAGTGCCAGTGTGGAAGGGGTAGAGAGATGAATAAGGTGTTGTATATGAAATGCACAGAAGTCCAATAAAGATATATAAATATAGCTATGCTCAGAAAGAAAATAATCACAAAAACAAGCCACTGAACAGGAAGAATGAAGTGCTGTCTGAGGAAAATGCATAAAAGTATACAGTTTGCATTCTTCTACAGTTTTCTTCCATAGATGTCCAGCCCCCCAATCAGGCTGCAGGAGCTCAAGATGTCCCCATCCTCCAGCCTGCACGGCCACCTGGCTCTCAGTGGTGGCCTCCTCCCGGCACAGCCGCTGCTCTCCTCTGACAAGGGGACATAGCAGAAGGACCAAGTTCCCTAAGACTGATTCTTCCCCACCCAAAGTGAGCTTGAGGTCTAGGGCCACACTGGGCTGGTCAGAGCCAGTCTGTGCCAGATTCAGACATCGCTGGTACATATTCTGGGGAGGCTCCTTGAATCTGCATCCCTCACAGTGACTCACACTGACTACAGGGAGCAGCAAGCCACCAGCTTGGCTGTCTTGAGAAGTGATTAATCTCCCTGAAATTAATAGTCCTTAAAGACAGCAGCCACAAAGGCTGTGCATATCCATAAAACAGGATTACATCTGCAGACATGTTTGCCAGGACAGACAGTCCATCCCCATGCTGAAATCCAGTTCCCTCAAGAACGCACAGGGCTTGCCCATGGTTCCTAAGTGGCCATAAATGGAGTCACCATTACAGTTCCTTGTTCGTTCCTGCTTCTTCCCCATGAGCAGAAGGAAATGCATCCTCAGAACAGGAGCAGCCCTGCATGAGACACTGATCATCTCCTCCCCAGCACAGGTGACATGGAGGTCTGGGTCCTTGTATGGAGGGCACAAGGCAGATATCAAGAAACAAAGATAGCATATGCAACTCACTAGAGTGTGTTTGCATACCTCATCCAGGGAGCCTTTGGGGACACACATGGATTATGGAAACCTGACATTTTCAAGGCTGGTCCTCTGAGATTGGTGGTGTTAAGATAAAACTTGGAAAATACACCATTATTGGTGTACTGTCTTAATCCAAAAAATGCACTAAGTCAATGGGGTGATTAGGGTTGAGTTGGGGATAGAGTGAGATGGGGCTGTTATACACAATATAGAGAAATAAAAACCACCATTCCACTCTCTGATGCTTTGCAAAATCACTGTCAAAGTGTCCCCGTAACACACACTGCAAGGGCTGCTCTTCAGTACGCCATAGTGCACCAGGCCACGTCTCAATATACATCTGCTGAGTTCTGTTCTTTACTTCTTAGCCATGGCTTTCTTCAAAGAGGCAGCAACAGTGAGGTGCAGAGAGCCATACACGGGAGCCATTCCTCAAGGGCCACCCTTTGGTGGCTGTGTGACTTTAGACAGATTACATGATTTCTCTGTGCTTTTTAGCCAGGCCTCTTCCTCTGCTCTCAGCTATTCCTCCCTGAGAGTTCAGTAGGAAGAAGGGGAAGGACTCTTAACATGGCTGGGCGAGGTGGGCACAAGGCATCCCTCCTAGCCCAGCCAAGCAGATACAGAGCCAGTGTGTGGGCCTCCTGTGTTCCTGAACCCACAGATGTTGGTAGAGACATGGGAGAGCTGAAGCCCAGAAGCCTAGGGAGTAAGTTTCTATCTCCTAGTAAGCAAAGGGCCATGTATGGCAAGCTGTAGAAGGGAGACAGAAGAGATAGACCCCAGAGCCAAGGGCCACAGTACATCTGAGCCCCTAGCAGAGTGCTAGCCAGGAGGATGGATTCCTTGGCTCAGCATCTCATGAGGCACTCACCCTAAATCACACTCATTTGCATAACCTAGTTGTGGGTTTGGTTGACTGGGGCAGCAGGCATGCTGGGAGTGCCCTAATGAGACCGTGGAAAGCTGCAGGGGAAATCAAGTGCCAGTTTCCATTTTCAGCCTGACCTCTCTTCTGATGAGGCTTACCCATTGAACATCCTCACTGGGGTATCCCAGAATATTACCCTGGCTCCAAAAAGTCCTCATCGTGTGATCAAGACCCAGAGCCCTTTCTACTGTCTTCCAACATAACATGACTCTGTCTCTCTTTCCACAACTGGCCTGTGAATAGTTCTGTTCCTTGGCCACTGGGAGGTCTGGAGAGCATCCCTCATCCCCTTCAAACCTCAGCGTGCTCTTCTGCAAAATGGGATCCATAGTAATGACCTCATGATGCCCATCAAGCCAGCAGGAGCACCTGGATCCTGGCGCATACCACACTGCACACTCAGCAACTGTCCACCTGTCATTGGGAGCTATGCAGAACTCCTTAAGTTCAGATTGTTAGTACACGTCCTGCAACAGCATGCCCTGTGCCATGGGGTGGAGAGCACGCTGAGTGCTTCCAGGGGAATAAGGAGCCCCCACGTCATGGCCCTTCCCTTGGGTAGTCCAGCAGTGTGGCAGTGTGGTAGAGCAGGCTAGCAGGCTGCTGCCAGGGCCAGGTCTGGTTTCCAGTCAAGAGATAAGAATGGCTTTTGAACCTTAAAATGGTTAAAAAAATTAAAAGATCAAAATCATGAAAAGTGCAAATACTATGAAATTCAATTTCTGTGTTTGTAGGTGGTGGGGCTCAGCCCTGCCTCTCAACCCAGGAGCATGTATGGCTGCCCTTATGATTGCCAGTGCTATAGCTGTGAAAGAGTACGTGGCCTGTAAGTTCTGCAGGATTTCCTCTCTGGCCCTTTATAGAACTCTACACTGATCCCTGTCAGAAGTTCTGAGAGATCCAGTTTAGCTCTTTTCCAATCAGTGTTCTCTACACATATGCAAGACATCTTTCTTGTGACCACATCTTTCTTGTCTTCCAGGTCATAAGGTGGCATCTGAGGAGCCAAGGATGCAAGGCAAAGATGCCCAGGGTCTCCCTTCACCTCTCACCCACTCTTCATGCCCCATTCCCTGCCTCCCAGCCCTGCACTCTGGCTTCTGGATCTGGCCCACTCAGCTCTGTCCTGTGCTCAAAGTTCTTAAGCCTGGGTTCTCATGGTCTCTCATCACCCACCTCTCCATCCTATGTCCACTGCCAGATGAAGTGTCCCAAGTGCCTGCTAATTGCTTCACAGGACCAAGCCCAACTCACCATGGCTAAGCCTCCTCTATGTGAAGCCCACTATAGGCCACTGCCCTGCCCCACTGTCCTTGAACATGGCACCTTTGTTTATACCAGTCCCTGTGTCCACCTTCATTACCAGCTAGAGTCTACAGGCCTGGGTCCCTTTCCATTTCCTCCAGAAGCCTTCCTTCCTGGGTCCCATTACAAAGGTACATTTACTGTGAGGCTCGTGGGGCTTAAGTTGCAGTGGCCCCCACTTGCATGAGCCCTTCTAAATCCCAGAGAGGCACACACCTCAACAGTATGTTTACGGTACCCTATTGTAGTCAAATTTCCAGAAGTTAGATACAGTGGCTGCAGTCGATGAGAACCACAGCCTTCAGTGCCAGTTCCCTGACTTTCAACTTATATCTGCAAGTCCATGATTATCTACAGCATTTTGGGGATCAGGCCATGGAGAAATTGACTTGGGCTGGCTTTTATTTGGATTTAGTGGTATATATTCACTTAGCCCATCATGACTTGGCAAATCGAGTTCAGGTATAGCAAGGTTTCAAAGGATATTCAATGACAGGGAGGATTCAAGCCCTGACTTTTCTGTTAGCTGTTCTAGAAACATACTTTGGTATTGTATGCCCAGCAACTTATCAACAGACCTTGATTCCTTAATTAAAGGCTGGCTAGTTTGTGTTTAGAGACCTGCCAATGTCTAATGTCTGTTTTCTATCCTCCATCTATTGCCATGTATTTTCTTCTCCCCTCTCATTCACTGTGCTTGCTGGGATATCCCAGTATCTTGCTGAATTCTTTCTTGAGCTGAAGTGGTTCAACCATCTATGAGGTTCTTATTAACGTTGTGCTGATTCAATATGAAATACTGACTCTGAGGAAGACAAGATGCAGTTCATCCATTCTCACAGTGTGTGAACACCGAAGATGACCAGCTAATGAGTGTCATCAATTCACAGAGTCATTAAAATTCATCATGTCTGAGAAAATTGGAAATGCCTAGAAATCTTACAGTTTAGCTATGAAAGAACGATGTTAGGGGTTTCCTTATAGACATTCCAAGACATTATTGCCAATGAGCTATGAAGTTAATTTTTTCCTAAGCTAATCCAATAAAGTATGATCAACTATGCAGGCAGAATGATAGTATTGGTATTTTTATAGAAATGATTATGTAAAGGTAATTGAAAAATGAAGATATTAAAGACCAAGCAAAACATGTCTTAAAATATCACAAAAGTAGATCAAGCAGCTAACTTCTTAACATGGATGCTTAGGGGCTGGAGAGATGGATGGCTCAGCAGGTAAGAGATCACACTGCTCTTCCAGAAGACCAGAGTTCAGTTCCCAGCACCCATCTCAGATGGCTTACAACTGCCATAATTCCAGCTCTAGGGGACCTTCTTCTGGCCTCTGTGGGCACTCACATGCCTGTATGTATACATACATGTGCACATTTATGCATAAAGAATAAAAATATCCAAAAGGAGATGCTTATTTTCCAAAGGTTTTGTGAGGTTTGTGATACTCTTCTTTTTATGAAAAAGAATATATTTTCATTATTTGTAACTTGCTATGACTTTTATCATTACAAATTTTTACCTTTTATCTTTTTTATTTTTATGAATATGAGTGTACTGTCTGCATGTAGGTTGGTGCACCTGTGTCATGCAATGCCACAGAGATCAGAAGAGGGTGTCAGATTCCCCTGGAACTGGAGTTAAAGACAGTTCTCAGCCACCATGTGGGTGCTGGGGATCGAACCCGGGTCCTCTGCAAGAGCAGCCTACGCTCTTAACTGCTAGGCCATCTCTCCAGCCCACATTTTATCTTTTTAAGAGTATTTTATAGCTGGACGTGGTGGCACACACTTTTAATCCCAGCACTTAGGACAGAGAGGCAGGCAGATCTTTGTGAGTTCAAGGCCAGCCTAGTCTACATAATGAGTTCCAGGACAGCTGGAACTACAGGGAGACCCTGTCTCAAAAAGACAAAAAAAAATTATTTTCTCTATTATTTTTATTTTATGTGTATGGGTGTATTGCCTACATGTGTGTAAGTGCTCCCGTGTCATGCAGTGCCTGTGGAGGTCAGAAGAGGGTATTGAATTCCTGTGGAACTGGAGCTATGTGGGTGCTGGGATTCAACCCCAGGTTCTCTGTAAGAGCAGCCCGTGCTCTTAATTGCTGAGCTATCGCTCTAGCTCCCCAAATGTTACTTTACAGGACACCTATATTAAGCTTCACTCACCAAGGACTCAGGGACAATTTCAGGAGAGGGGGTGGAAAGAGTCTAAGAACCAGGGAAGAGATGCATGAGCATATGGAAATAGAGTCCTACAAGCTCCTGGGACCCTGCTCATATGAACCTATGGCAATGATGTCAGCACGCATAAGGCCCAGGCAAACCCAAGCAGACAAAACTCAGCATGGAACTGAGGAAATGGGCAGCAGACCCCAATCTTAGGTGAAGAAATATTGGCAGATGATTACTGCTGGGTGAGGAAGACCAAGGGACTTTAGATAGGCTGACTAGACTAGACCTCAGAAGATAAGCTTGCACTGAGGAATGTCTGGGGACACAACAGGCCTTAACACAAATGAGAGAATGTATGACTTCCAGTGGGGGTCTGTGGGAGGAGCCAATGGGGAAGGGGGTATAAAGGTGATTAAGACTGATTAGGATGTTCTGTATGAAATACACAAAAATTCAATACAAATTTATTTAAAAATATGATTTTTCTTCAATTTTTATTGTTTCTTGACTATTTTAAAGTTACGATGTAAAGAATTGGTTTCATTATGGCATATTCATACATAATTCATTTTCATTGATCCTGTACCCCTTCACTGACCTCCAGTCTCCTCTTCCCCCTCCTCTTCTACCCCTTCACTGACCTCCAGACCTCTTTACCTCGTCCTCTTCTACCCACAGCAGTCCCCTTCATGGCATCCTCTTTTTTCCTCTCACGTGGTCCCTTTTCTAGTTTCATGACCTATACCCACACTCACACCCACTTATAGACACATATATAAGAACTAAAAGCTGCATATGACACCGAACATCTTTCTGAGTCTGGGTTACCTCACTTATCATTTTCTAGATACATTAATTTTCCCAAAGATTTCATTTTTCTTTGTCTGAATTTCTTTTCCAATATTTTTCACTTCCATGGTTAGGTTTATTTGGGGGTATTTAATTACTTGTTTATTCAAAACTATTGTGAATGGGATTTTTTGCTAATTTTTTTGTAGCAAGAACATTATTGATATATAGAAAAGCTATGACTTTTATATTCTGATTTTGTATTTTACTTTCAGAATTTGTCTTACATTATCTAAAGACTCCCCAAATTTCATAAACTTCAGGAACAATAAACCTTGCATCTGACTTTGTCTGTCAAGTTCAAACAGGACCAAGTCCACTGTCTCTCTCTGTCTCTCTCTTGCTTGCCTATCTTGCTCAGGGTCCCCTGTGGGACATGGCTCAGGTCTGCATCTCAACTTCTGGTGGCAGTTTCCCCACCCCAGCTCTCAGCAACAGAGTCAGTTCCAATTCTTCATGCAGAGCTGAGTTTTTCCCTTCTGGAAGCCCTGAGAACTTTCCAGACATCCTGTTAAGGAGAACAGGATCTTAGAAGCCGATTTGTCTCACTGACTCATTGATAAGAGCTTTTAAAGATGCATCTGCTTATTGGAGACTCTCTGTACAAGATAAAAAAAAATTAGTAGCAAATGCCACTTAAAGTGAAAAGAAATCCAACTAATAATAAAGGAACACACTGCAGTCACTGTCACTTAAATCAGGCAGCAGTGGTACTTTTTCTCTGGACTCCACGGGGTAGAGCTTCCCCAGGACAAGCTTGACTTCTTGATTTCTTATCCTGCTCTGCCAGGCCCTGGGATAACTGCTTGGGACACACATCCTACAGAGATGTGATAGGCACCCCAAAGGTGCTGAACCTCCATGAACATGGCTGTTGGTCCCAGAGTCCTGGCTGTGGGCTCTGGACTTCATATTCTGCACACTGCCCTCACCAGACCTTTAAGGGAAAATTATGAGGGAGGTTATTCTGGTATAGACAGCAGAGCCCAGCACCAACTAGGAGCTGGAGCTAGGGTTGAATGTGCTTGTCAGGCAGCAAAGCCTTAAGAAGACTGATAACCTTGGCATCTCTCCAGGGTCAGGGCAGGAGGATCCTCACAAGGGCATCTGGAGGAGGCTTCGCACTTGGAGTGTCCCCATTCTAGCAGAAAGGGTAGGGCTTGAGCAGGACAGGGAGGCAGAAAGTGCATCCCAATTTTTCATGTCCAGATTTCTTTTTTTTTCTGTCTTTTTGATACAGGGTCTCCCTTTAGTCTCAGCTGGCCTGGAGCCCACTATATAGACCAGGTAAGCCTTGAACTCACAGAGATCTGCCTGCCTCTGCCTCCTGAGTGCTGGAATTAAAGGTGTGCACCACCACACCTGGCTCATGTCCAGATTTCTAAGGGCAGCGGGCCTCTAGATGGAAGAACCTGCCTGTCATCTGTTCCTCTCCTCCCTCCTGCTTCCCTACCAGTGTTATTCTCTGATTCTCTAACCTCTAAACCTAATGTGGGATTTCCCACTTTTCTGTCTTGTTCGACAGAACTTTCTACCTAAAAAGCCCAGGAAATATTTCAAGGCCAAGCTCAAAAGTCATATCCTCTGATTTGAACTGAGGATACCCTTTTGGGTTTCTTATGATGTCTGGCTTTGTGTGTTTAAACATGCGAAGGCACTGCCCAGCATCTCTGCTCTGGTATAAGTGGGTACTCAGTAACCATGCAGGGTGGGTACAGCAGTCACTTTGCCTCCCACTCCCCCCCATTCTAGGAATGAATAGGCTGCAGAGTCGTAGGTGCCCACAGCTGCTGGGTGCTCTTGTCTGGAGGGAGAGCTGCTTGTTGCCTGCCCCTTCCACCCACAGCATCATGGTGGTAACACACTGACAGTCAAAGCTGTGCATCCTGATGATCAGTACATTCTGTAATCCACCAGGCTTGTCCTGCTCTGGAAGTCTGTCTAAGGCAGACTGAGAAGGAGCACAGGTGCCAAAGTCAAGTACTTCCCCTCCCACAAGTAAAGAAGAGAGATGTGCACAATAATAGCATGCCCTTTCTTCTACCTGGCTCCTCTGTTGAAAACACTGTCATGTCTATATCCTACTTTTTCATTCCAGCATCAGCTTGGTGGGGTGGGCAGGTCAGGGACAAGTTGAGGAAATGGAGACTTTAGAGGGACTGCCCAAACTAGGCAGGTCACTGAGTCTGTTTACCTGTTTCCTGCTATTCAGATTGTGAAAACTTGGGATACCTAAAGAGATAGGGTCTTGCATGTGTACCTGTATGATGGTCACTCTGAGAGACAGTGTGGAGTAAGTTTCTGCACCCCAGAGGGTCTTCATTATGTTCTCAGGATTTGATGTCAAATTAGCATCTCTGAAGTCTTCAGAAACTCCTCCCACAAGGAGGAGGGGGTGGTCTAGGGAGGCAGGGAAAGAAGGGTTTTATTTCCCTCCTCCTTGTTCTGGGCTTGAACCTAGAACCTTACACATACTAGGCAATCACTCTACCACAGAGCTACATCCCTAGCCCATGGCTTTTTAAGGCAGGCATGGTCTTGCTATTCACCGCAGGTGGCCTTGAACTTGGTAAGCAGCCCAGGCTGGCTTCCTGCAGCTGTGTTCTCCCACCTCTGCCTCTCAAACACTTGGAAGCTAGGCGTGTATCACTACATCAGTCTGAAGGCAGAGGTTAATGGAAAATAGTATAAAGACCTCAGGGTTTGGACACCATGGGGCAGGAAGGGGAAGTCAAGCTATGGTTCCATTGGGTCCTCTTCCACCAGAGCAGCTCTGATCTGACTCTGAACTGGAGAATCCCTAAGTTTAAAAATCTGCAGCAACTGCATCTTACTAATCAATGTTGGAAGCATTTAAACAAAAGGTCACAAAACACTGCTTGCCATGTTGATATGAGAAACATTATATGATGTTTGAGTTGCAAAATTTATGCTTAATTTGTTTTTGTTTGAAAGAGTTGTCCACTAGAAGATCTTACATAAAACTTGGTATTTTCTGCTTTTGGAAGACGGTCTGGCTACGCTGAGGCTGTAGTGTAGAGCCCCAATGCATATCTAAAGTTGAGTTACTAGCATCCTTCAGACTGGCAGAGGTTTGTTTTCTACAGTCCCTGTTCCCTGTCCTTCAGACCCACTTGCTTCAGTCATTCACGACAGCTGCCTGGTCTCCACAGGCATCTGATTTTGCCACTCAAGGATGTATGGATTTTAAGGAGAAGCCTGGAATTCCAGCCTGCAAGCTTCATTATCTTGAGAGCTTGGGAACAATGGATTCATAAGATATTTTATCTATAACCATATGAACTGTGGCTTCTATTTGCCAATTTGGAGTCCTCTTTACTTAGGAAGGAGGCAATGTGAAAAGCACCTGGCTGCTTTCCTTGACTTGGCACTCAGTACAGATGTCAGTCAGTGTTGCCAACAAGGTCTGGCTTACGGGAGGAAATCCTGTGTGGCTTACAGGTGGAGGGTTCTTATAAAGCATTCTAGGTTGGTAAACCCAAAGTTATATTCCTTGATCTTGGAGTACAGTTCAAGGTGCACATCAGACAGTGATTACTCCCATGTGTACCATGGCATCTTGGGCATTATCTTTGTCAATGGTCACTTGAGCATGTTCTCTGGGATAAGTTGCAGAGCCCTAGAAGGAAGGCATTGGTATCTACTTGGGGTAAGTGGTGAGGGGTGGGATAGAGCCCTATAATGATACAGTCTTCACAAGCTTTTGTCCCCAGGCTGTAGCACATTCCTTGTGTGAGTGACAAGAGTTACTCTTGTGGCTAGAGTTATTCTCCATGGCTAAGCAGTAACACTGTAGGAAAATCCACTCTTCATTGTCCTCATCCTCCTTATCGGTTTTCCTGCAAAATTTAGCTGCATAGCCCCTCCTCCATCCCATGGGTAAGAAGAAAAATAACTAGGTCAGGCTGCTCTGCGGTGGGTTGGGTCCACCATCACTAGTGGGATGAGCTCTTTCTGCCTTCTCCTGGTGATGATGACACCCCATCTCTGGGGATGACAGCTTAGCAGGAACTGACACATATGCATTTTGCCTAAGTGGAAAGACCAGGTTCCCAGCATCCAAGGGAGAACAGTGGATGTCAGAGGAGTCTGGTGTTCTGGGTCATCCTGAGGTCAAAGAGGAGTCTGGCTGTGCTGGGTATGGCCATTTAATGCTTATTTATCCCCTCTACCTTCTAGTCACCATGGATGCAGGCAATGGGAAGATCAATCCAACCACTATTCATGACCTTTCCCTGCTAGGTGTCCTTGAAAATGTCTGCTTGGTTTTGGCTGAACATAAAACAATTTTACTCAGCCTCTGCCAAGGCCTTCTTCCCTCTGAGCCCAGCAATCTTCTGAGGAGCAGGTGAGGCTGGAGAATGTGTGCAATGCCCTGACTCAGGATAGTGAGGGGTGTACAGCAGAAGGATGTATCAGTATCAACAGGAGCTGCAGTGATCTTCACAGCATTCTTTTTTTTATTTTTTTATTGTATGAATGTACTGTCTGCATGTAGGTTTGTGCACCCATGTCATGCAATGCCTCAGAGGTCAGAAGAGGGTGTCGGATTCCCCTGGAACTGGAGTTAAAGATGGTTCTCAGCTGCCATGTGGGTGCCAGGGATCGAACCTGGGTCCTCTGAAAGAACAATCGGTGCTCTTAACTGCTAGGTCATCTCTCCAGCCCCTTTACAGCATTCTTGACAGACAAAATCAGTAGGCAGAACAGCCTGACAGGGTTGACTGACGGAGGCTTGGCCAAAAGGCACCTGCTTCTCAGCTAAGCCACTTTTGGGGTAGTCCAGACCCCATGTCTCAGGAGGTACATACAACTTGGAGAAGTTCCTGTTTTTAGTAAGTTTAAAGCATTTCCCTCTTCAAGATTGAACAGACTCTCCTCTGAGTCAGGGCAGGTGGGCTCACATCAACCATGATGAATGGGACCAGGGGCTTTGGACAGTTCTGGTGCAAGAGTGAAGCCAGCACGGATGCCACCCTCTGAGATTGGAGCCAAGGAGACTCAAATAACTAGAAACTGCTCTCTGAGAAGCTTCCTGTCAATGGTGATGCTATGGGTCCCAAAGCCTGTGAGTTGGATATTTCTGGAAGGGTAAGACAGGTTCAATCCTGAGTAAGTCAGTTACCTTATCCTGTACAAAACTCTCAGGTAGAGTCTTACCTGTGTTCCAGGACTCCACTCAGCTGGAACTGAGTACCAGAGAGGACAATGGAGATGGAACCAGGCCCTGGGTGTTGAGATATAGCTGTATCCATTTATTGGCACCAAGACTTGAGTAAATCCTTTCGCATATTCTGACTCAGACTCCAGGATGTCTGTGCCTGATGACTGGTGTGCCTATTTCACAAAGTCAGCATGAGGCCTGGAGGTATGGTGGCACATGAAGCACTCTGGACAGACCCCACCAGAGACACCAGTGCCCATGCCAGCTGTCGTCAGTATCTCCCTTGCGGGGAGGGCATGGGAGACTCTGATACCTGTCCACCACACTGCAGCGCTAGCCTCTCAACTCTGGCCCCAGACAGCCTCACTAGGCACACTGTTCTTGGCAATCTGTTTACCTTAAGACGGAAGTAAGTACAGTTCCCAAAGAGGTTGTCCTGGTTATTTATTCACTACTAACAAACATTGATTTTGCTTATCAATCTGGGAGGCAAGTGAGCTCTACTGGGTATTCTGTGTGTTTTGTCATGTGGTGATTGAGGAAGAGTTGCTGGGAAAGGCCTTTCACTTACATGCCCAGTGCCTGTGCTGGGGAGACTCATAACTGGGGCTCCTCCAGTACCACTGTCTCCACATGGTCCCAGGTATGCTCCCAGGGAGGCTGGCTCCTGATGGGGTAAGTCAAGACCCACAGAGCCAGTGTCCCAAGAGAAATCAGCAAAACCCAGGGTGGCTTTCTTTTGCTGTCTCAGTGCTGACTAGCACATAGCTCTTCCTTCCTTCCTTCCTTCCTTCCTTCCTTCCTTCCTTCCTTCCTTCCTTCCTTTTCTTCCTTCCTTTCTCTCTCTCTCTCTCTCTCTCTCTCTCTCTCTCTCTCTCTCTCTCTCTTTCTCTCTTCTTTCTTCCACCAGCCTCTGTTTATGTATTATTTCCTCATGATCTGACCATGAATTTTTTAATTTTAAAATATTTTATTAGCATTGCATTCTTTTTAAAAAATTTTGGGGGGGGGGATCTTTTTGAGACAGGGTTTCCTTGAAGCCCCAGGTGGCCTGGAACTCACTATGTAGACCAGGCTGGCTTCTATCTCACAGATATCTGCTTGCCTTTGCCTCCTAAGTTCTGGGGGTAAAGGCATGCACCACTAAGCCTGACAGCATTCCTTTCTTTAAGAAGTAACTTGATTACACTGAAAGACTTTGTATAGGTTGAAGAAAGAAGTGAATGGCAAACTCACATTACAGCAACAGTAACAAATTGTACATTATTGTCGAAGCTTGGTAGTAGAGTTTTGTCAGTAAATAATATTTTAAAATAATAGTAGACATAATATCATTGTGAATTTATATTCTAAAATATTTTTATAGCTTCCCAAACTGATTTTTATCTCTAGAAGTTCAATTAGGTGTTTTACATTTACTGTAGGGCATAGGTGAAGGCATACTGGGGTTGTAGATGAGTAAGAGAAAATTAATGGGAAACCTCTTGATGCTAGGTAATGGGAGACGTCCAAATCAAGGCCCGGATGCCCAGGACCACATGTGGACTGAAGACCACAGCAGGCCCTCAGGGGAGGTGGGAGTCTATTCTAGAGAATTAGTCCTCTTAAGACCAGAATCTGTAAATGACAGAGACCTTCCCTGCCCCCAGCATAAGAGGCAAAGCCACTGCCACACAATCTGGGACCTCAAGGGAGGGGGCTATGGGGAGTGCAGCCACTCAAAAAAGGATGAAACTGCTGCCCAACATCAGGAAGTCCACTCTGCTCTACAATCAGCCCACCACCAGAAGAATGTGGAACCTCAGCTCATGCTAGGGGCCCTCAGTTCCAGGCTCATCTGAGGAGACCATAGCTCCAGCTCAAGAGAGGGAACCACAGCTCAGGCTCACAGGAGGGGAGCACAGTTCAGGCTCACAGGAGGGGAGCACAGCTCAGGCTCACAGGAGGGGAGCACAGCTCAGGCTCACAGGAGGGGACCACAGCTCAGGCTCACAGGAGGGGACCACAGCTCTGTCTCATTTCTATCTCCTTTTTCCCACGAAGGCAATCTCAAAGGCCCATCCAGTTTCCTGAAGAGAGGCATAGACTCTATTTCATGATGAGTGACTATAAAGGTGCCACACTCAGCTTCAGTCCCTGCCCCCTGCTTCACACCACCTGAAATAACCACCATGACTGGTTCTGTGGCTCAAATCCTGCCCACCTGCCCAGAGCCCCTCCAGGATCCTTCTTGAGCCAGGCACCAATGTAGGACTCTCAGTACTCATAACCAGAGTTTACTGCTCTTCATTCTCATAGATTCCAATTTTATATAAAAATAAATCAAAAATATCAAAAGACATATAGAGGAGGAAAAAGCTGGAGAAGTACTGAGACATTGGTCACCTGCCTGGGATCACAGGTAGTGATTTCTTTTTAAATTCTCCAGCATATTCTGAAAGTTCTACATGATAATCTGCATCTTCTATAATCAGACAAATATTTTCCAGAAAATAATATACTTAAAAATGGGGCCTGGTTGTGTACTCAGTGATAGACAAGACCCAGGGCTCAATCTCCCAAACCCAAAACACAACAACAAAATGTAAATGGTACACAATTTTTGTTGTGAGTCCATAGAACAAGCCTTGCTTCTTATAACTCCAAAATTCACATTATATAAAGATGGTGTTCCAGTTTCCTTTCAATCGCCGTGATAAAACACTCTGACCAATACCAAACTGGAGAGGAAAGGGTTTATTTGGCTTACATCTCCCATGTCACAGTTCATCACTGAGGGAACCCAAGGTAGGAACTCAGGGCAGGAACCTGGAGGCAGGAGCTGAAGCACAGGCCATGGAGGAACGCTGCTTGCTGGCTTGCTCCCTGGGCTCATGCTCAGCCTGTGTTCTTATACAATAAAGAACAACCTGCCCAGGGGTGGCACTGCCCACAATAGTCTGGGCTCTCCCACATCAGTCAGCAGCCAAGAAAATGCCCGACAGACGTGGCCATGGCCACAGGCCAGTCCAATGGAGGGAATTCCCCAGTTGAGGCTCCCAACCCAGGTGTCAAGTAGACACTAAAAAACTAATACAGATGAACACACACACACACACACACACACACACACACACACACACCCGCACATACACACTGGAAGATGAAGACAGGCTCTTCTTACTCGCATATTGACACTGGGGCAATTCTGGGCTTTTGCTGTGATGGTTAAAAGAGACAATGGCGTCAGAGCTAGAAGGGCTGTGGTTTCTCTCTGGACCCAGTTCCCTTTGTTTGTCCTGTGATTTTTTTTTTCTAGGCAGAAATAATGAAGATTGGGACCACATCTGCTGGCCTGGGAAGCTTTGGCTATAAGCATGCTGACAATGGATGACGTCGTGACTTGCAGAGAGGAGAAAATTAAGAAATGACCTTGCAAAGCCTGTCGAGGGAGCTAATATGTGCACCTGCATTTAAAAGGGGAGAGAGAGCACTTGCTTCTCTGTTCAAACAGTAAGTTGTGGACCTTAGGAGATTTGGAGTTTAGGTCAAGCAAGTGTACAAACTCTATTCATGTGCCCAGGCTGTGTCAGTGGCTCTCAAACTCGCTAAAGTTATCAAAGAGTTTGTTAAAAATATAGATTGCTAGTTCAGTGCCAGAAATCTCCAGTTTAAGGGTTGAGAATTGGGGTCCTGACTGCATTTTATAATGAGCCTCCTGGGTGATTCCTCAGGCATCCCTCTGCTGCCTTCTGCATGGTAATGTACCCTCTGATAATCATTTGCCACAAGCATCGTCCCGGACCCACTCAATGAGGAGTGTGGTGCTGAGAGTCACACATCCTCTATAAGTTCTCCGAATGTTTGGAAGGCTGGATTTCTATTTCCATTTCATCCAGGAGAAAAGGAAGATCAGAGTATCAGGGGGATGTGTCCATGTTCATGCAGCAGGAAGTGCAGTTAGAATATAAAGTAAACTCAGAGGAGTTTGACAACAGAGGTTCCCCTGCTCCCCTAGGAGAGTTACCTTCAAAGTTTCATAACTGGTGGATATACCAGCTTGGGTCTTGACAACTAGCTCTCTCTCCTCTTTCCACCTTTTTATTTATTTTATGTGTATGAATGCTTTACCTGCATGTATGTTAAGTGCACCCATGCGTGCAATGCCCATGAAGACCAGAAGCTGGTGTTGGGCCCCTGAATTTGAAGTTACAGATGGTCATTAGTTGCCAAGTGGGTGCTGGGAACTGAACCTGTGTCCTCTAAAGGAGCAGCTGGTGCTCTTCCTGGCTGAGCCATCTTTCCAGTCCCATCCTCCCACCATCTTTGCTCCATCTTAGTAACGGTGCCCACATGGGATGCTCATTCCTTAGCCCCCGCCTCATTCCCACCCTTGTTGGCACTTGTAAGGGGCCCCTAATAGGTGTGCCTGTTGTCTTTGGGGAATTCAAAGGGTTAAGTGTACAAGGCTTTGGCTGCTGACTTCTACAGGAAGCCCAGTCTCCTCTGTGGCATCCATGATGGGGATATCTCCTCTAAACTATGGAGTACTCCACTCAAACCCACCCTCACCACACTAATAAAGAAACCCATTCTCATCCTCAGATGGACATCTCAGAAATGAAGGAAATTGCTGAACAAGAAGATGACCTCTCTAAGTGTTAGATTTCACTGGGTATGTATATTGATTAACAATAATGTTCCTGTCACTTGGAAATGTGGTCGCCAGGGAAAGCAGAGCTTTCATTGCTCCATTTGCTAAAAGTGACAATTTCCCTCCATTCTTCTGCAGAGCTGAAAATGAATATGTTAATATTGTAACTAGGACACAGGGAAGGGGATGCATGCTTTGACGGTGACTGAACGATTCTGCTATAAGGCTGATGCCAGTGGAGCAGAGCTCCCTTCCCGGGAGCTGGGCCCCGAATGTCCATTTGTTAAGTCAGTTGGCCTGGGGAAGACAAGGGCCCCTCTGAGACTTCAGTTAATAAGAGAGGGTAGCACTATTTTCCAGGAGTGGGCTCATCTTGGAGGATGAAAGCCACGGTATTAATGAGGGTCTGATGGCAGGTCCATCCTTGTCCTCCAAGGGCCTGGAGTCTGCCCCCTCAGATGCAACATCCTAGGCTCATGCTCTCTGATGTCCTGACTATGTAAATCTCACTTGATTAAAGCAGGTAGTGGACAAAGGACACACCCCCTCAGACCAAGCAGCAGCAGAGCATCAAGTAACCTGGAGAAGAGAGAGAGAGAGAGAGAGAGAGAGAGAGAGAGAGAGAGAGAGAGAGACTGGGGAGCTTGGGGGCAGTTTCTATAGGATGCACCTTTGGCTTGGGAAAGGTGGATAAGGAAAGAGGGGCGAACACAAGTTTTGCCCTCGCATCGCTCCTCTGGCTTAAAACTCCCCAATGCTGCCTGTCAACCATATTATCCATCCAGATACCATTTCCCAAGTCAACTCCAGACAACTGTTGAGAAGGATTCTGAGGCCTCATCCGTCTGCTTTACACAGATGGTGGTGTGACAAATGTGGGCGATTTCTTTACAGTCTTCTAGAACACAAGGGGTTCTGCCTGAGCCATGGAGAGCCTGTGCTGCCAGAGGGAATAGGGTAAGATGATTATATTCGATGAGGTCAGTTGTCAGCTGTCCATCTTCAGTTGACATATATTATCATGCCTGCAACCTCTGTTCATCATATCCACAGAGTGTAGAAATTCATGCCCATGAAAAGGACACTGGTTTGCTGACGCTTTCTGTCCCAGCCTGGACTGTGGAGGTGGCAGAACAATTCCTGTCTCTTTGACATGCTCTGAGGGACTACAGAGTCCCCTCCCACCATGGTTTCCCAAGGACAGTGATAGAGTCCTTGGGACTTTAACAGAGTCAAGCTCTAGGAGTCAGATCTTTTACAGGCAGAATACAAAATTCTCCTAAGGTCAGAGTGCAAACTCTACATGGAAACAAAATGTCCAGGCCATTTACTGACTCCCCAGGGTCATGTCTCCTGTCACTAGTAGGTTTCAGTGGAGAAGTCTGAAGTCTCCACTCTAAGTGGCAAAGTGCCCTTTCTCTTCTCTGTCTGGGCCTGTCCTTGTCACACACTTGCTAAGAGCTTGAAAGTCTCTCCATAAATATGTATAACTATTACAAGTCGAAAAAATAAAACAAAAGAACAGAGTTTTCAAAATTCTGAAAAATCTTGGGGGCCAGAATGGGGAGCTAGGCACGGAGGCAAGAGCCAGGGGCACCTGCTCTGCTCTGAGACTAGACCTAGGGCGAGGGACAAAGCAGTCCTGGACCAGCAACTGGGCAGCACACCATGAAAGAAGATGCAGGCCAAGGCTGCAGGAACTGTGGAGCATGCTCATTTGTGTGGCATCTCTGTAAGCTCAGGCGCCTCTTACAAGCTTGTGGCTCTAGAGAGATTATAAGAGTAAGCATCCCAACCTCAGCCTTCCCATCAGTGACACTGCTTTTCTATAATTCCCTCAGAATGAGTTTCTCAAAGACGCATCTCCTGGAAGGGTTTGAAGCATTGTAGTTAAGGGGACACAGCAGAGATCCTTCACGGAATGCCCAGCCCCAGAAGCATTTACCAGGCATCACCATCCATTTAGAAGCCACAGAAGCAGACCATGGGAGGGACCAGCAATGAAGGACCAGATCCAAGTACTATATGTGAAAAACACCTGCTGTGTGCTGTGCTTATTCATATAAACCATCCTCTCCAATTCTCCAAACATCCCAGCAAAGAAGGCAGTGTTTCCCCAGCTTATAAATACAGAAATTGAGTCCTAGGGGCAGAGAGGAGCTTCCAAGAGATAATGGATATAGGCATGGCCAGTTACAAAGAGGCTGGTCTTCATGCCCCAAACATGAACGATCTCAGGTAACTGAGTCTTCAGAAAGCAGAAGTAATTGTGCTTTAGTGTGCCTCCATGGTTTTGAGTGCTGACTCTCTCAGGTCTTCCTTTAAGCAACCTCATGCCACGAGTACAGGGCAGGGGAAAAGACCATCCTCTTCAAAATCAGATGCCCTGGTCTAGATCCCGACTCTCTTTACCCTTGATCTGCCCTCACTAATTCGGGTAGCTCTTCTCATCATCAGTTTCCTCATCAAAAAACTAGAGATAAAAATGTTCTTCTAAAGACTGGGGAAATGGCTGTCAGTAAAGTGCTTGCCACTCAAGTACAAGGACCTGAGTTCAGATCCTGAAAACCCATGTAAAAGCTGGGCCCATGGTGCATCCTCACACTGGGGCAACAGAGACATTAGGATCCCAGGGGTTTGCTGGGCAGCTGGTCTAGCTGAATTGGTGAGCTCCAGGTTCGGGGAAAGAGCTTGTCTCAAAAAATAAGGTAGAGAGAGATTGAAGAAGACACATGGTGTAGAGTCTGGCCTCTACATGTGCCCATCTATGTGTATATGTTCCTGTACATACATGTATACCCAGATACACACACAAAATGTTACTCTGAAAATTGTGTGAATGCATGTCTGAAAGGCTTAATGTACAGCAGATACTGAAGTGTGACTGAGCTGGTATTGATTATTCTGGGTTTAATAAGAGAACCAGAGCTCAGAAAGTTGACTACTGGCAGGGCCAGGACCTCTCTCTTTCTCTGTCTCTCTCTGTCTCTCTCTGTCTCTCTCTCTCTCTCTCTCTCTCTCTCTCTCTCTCTCTCTCTCTCACACACACACACACACACACACACACACACTGATTTTCCCAGCGGACTCAATCCTGAGTCGGCAAGAAACACAGATTCCAATCAGCCAGTTCTCTCTGATGGTAGGAGACCAGTACCATGCTAAGAGTTATTTCCTTCCAAAGCAGTAGAACTATTCCCAAATATCACCTCAAATAACAAATTTCAGCTACCTAAAGCACCCACAGACATGGAGTAATTCCAGAGTCTTCCATGCCAAAATTCAGAGCCATAAAGACTTTTCTTCACATTTGAACTTATTAGAAACATTAACCTCAGCAACTTGGAACCTTGTCAGTTTCATAAATACTGTTCTTTCTCCTGTGGCCAGGCAGGGTAATGTAATGACATTTTCCTTGATGTCATTTCAGTTTCCACTTAAGTCCTAGAAATCATGTAGAATTTGAGCAATACTATACATGAACTGCCATCAGCCTGCCCATTTTGAGGCTATGCTGTGATACTGGGCTCTGGTAGTGTAAATATTTGTCAAAGATAGATTAGCTAGCAAGCAATATATTCAGAATGGCTGCCTCTTTCATTAACCCAGTAAGAAAATAAGCTGGAAAGATAAGCAATCCTCTAAATCACAGTTTGTGAGTAGTCACTGAACTTCTGGTTAGTTTTTCAGGCATATATATGGGTGCTTTTCATAAATATATGTAATATCCCTTTTCCAACCACCCTAAACTTGTTTATTTTAGGTTTATATTTTTGTTCTTTAACAGCCAGAAATTTGCTATAATTTTCTACACAGGTGAATTCAAAAACACATTGTACCTCATGCATTCATTACTTACATTTTGTTCAGAAATAACAAATGGTATCACTAGAAAAGTGGCTTGGAAATTAATCCTTTGGAATCAGAGTATATTAATGCAGAGATTACATAGAATAAATGAACAGCCTATTCACTGTTTGGGTAAATGTAAGGCAATTTGTTTCAGAGTACTTTTCCTAAGGGTTTGCTTGCACAATTTCCCCCCTGGTGTGTCCTCCAGGCTGGTGCAATATCAAATGGCGAGCCACCCCTGAAAATGTAACCTTTTATAAATCACATCCAGAGGCTTGGTGATTGGCTTTACGACCTCCTAAATCTACCTTGCGGAAGATCATGTATTACAATGAATCAAGTTATTACAGCCCTGCTCAGGAAGCAGCTTGCTGAGGTGAGGGAAACCCAGGAACTGTGGCGCTGGGCCCAGGCAGGATTCGCTGCACACCCAGGAGCTGTGGCATGGGGACCCAGGCAGGACATCCTTAATGGGAAAGAGCAAGAAGGCGCTTGGGCTGTTGTGCCAGGGCAGAAGCTCAGATGCCATGGCTGAAATTTGGGAAGCCCAGGAAAACCCGGAGGATGTGGGGGTTGAACCACCCAGCTGATGCAGGAATGGTTAGCATGGGGCCTCCTCCAGGAAGGCAGTACACAGGGTGGGATAGGGCTTCTTTTCTGGGTACAGAGCCACATCCTGACAGAACACTGTGCATCTAGGGGTGTACTCCGTGAGAGGACACATTACCCTGTACTTTCTGAGTTCCCATTCCAGAGCTTTCGCCATGAGCGATCAAGACTTACCAAATTCAGAAGCAGAGTTCGTTTTCCACCGCATCTCTAAAGTCATTCTCCACCGACATGGGAAAAAGATTTAAAAGCTCGAGTTAAGCTTTTCACAGCGGATCAGGACAAAAAGGCATCTGAGAATTGACATTTCTTTAGAAAGACTGCCACCAACAGAACTTTTCCCAGAAGTTCCATCAATTATGACCTTCATCAACTACACTGATGAAAATCTGTCCTCGGTTACCGTCAACCACAAACACACGGAATTTTAAGCACTGAACTTGACAAGAGGGAATTGGTAACTTTGATTCATTTTCGACTCACACTCTCTGGATCCCTCAAAGAGGGCAGAGGATCTCCCACGGGGGGAGGTGTTGGATCTGAACAAAGCGTCGCCGGCTCCCAGGGTGCTGAGACCTAAGCCCTGCAGGACAACCAGCTGCATCAACGCTGAGCCCTGTGCAGTTCCTGTTACTGGCGGCGCGCAGGTCTGCCCCCCTCCCCGCCCCCCGCCCTGGCCAATGACAAAGGGGCCAGGCGGAGGGCCGCCGAGGGGTCCTGGTCTCACCTCCTCGCGGGTTCCCTGGTGGCCGCGGCTTGGCCAGGCCACACTGTATTAGCAGACCCAGCGCCTGCCGCTGGAGACTCCCACAGTGCTCCGGCAGGGCGGACAGTGGTGCGCCCCCGCCCCGCCCCGAGGATGCTCTGGGTGCTGCTCCCGCATTCTTACCTGGCCAGGCGCATCCGGCGCGCTCGGGGCCTTAGTCTCGCCAGCCTCAAGCCCCGGACGCCGGTGGCTCGCGCGCTGCGGTGCTTCCCGGCTCCAGGCGACCCAGCTCCGGGCTCAGGGCGCGAGCGCCCGCTTTGGGGCGCGGGCTCCCCGGGCCCGGCTAGGAGGAGCGGCCCGGCTGCGGCTGAGTCAGCGCCCCGTGGCGCGGCGAGCCCCGGGCAGCCGAAGAGAGCAGCTGTGAGCCGAGTCGCGGCCGCCCTGGCATTTTAAAGGCGAGGCTTGGACGCTGTTCAAGCGGAAACGTAGGGAGAAACTTGAGCCCCCAGCGCAGCGCTGCCCGCGCCTGGCACACAGTGCAAACGTGGGCTGTCCAAAAGGGGTCTGCAAAAGTCTCTCTTTACAGCAAAAAGCAAACCTCAAATCCCAAAGCATGACACCTGCCTACGAGAACCCAGCTCGCTATGCTGAGTACTAAGATAGACATCTCCATTAAAGTTCCGGGCAAGACCAGGAGGCTACTTTTGAAAGTGCGCAGAATGTAATCAGGCAAGAGAAGAATAAGAAGGAAATGCAGTGTAAATTACTGAACCTGTGCTTTTGTGTGTGCGATGTTTTAAGCTGGAAACCAGGAGAAAAATAATTGCCATTTGCAGGCATATGATTGCGTTTGGAAAATTCAAAGTGAGGATTGTGTGACATAGACGTTCTCATCAATGAGCAGCCACCAGGTCATGAAATAAACCAAACAAACTCAGTTTTTGTTGGTTATGTGAATCTTAAATCCCCTTCTCACAAATACACAATTATAAATACCCAGAGACATAAACTTAGTGTTATGGTATCTTTGATCAGAGCTCTAGTGAGGCCCACTAAGGGAAAGTTGAGTATGGCCTTCTGTTCAAAAGAATGGAATCTACCTGTAGCATTGGGTGGAAACCTAACATTCAAGCTACCCAAAACAGGAGGGTTAGCTCACCTAGGCCTGTCAGTTGCCTGGTAGAGACCACTCCTCAAGAAGGCTGATTCACATTAAGTGATGTTAAAGCGATGGGAGGGTTAATTTTCCCTTTAATGAGATAGTGTATTTTTCCTTCCCAGGAAGTCTCCTGGTGTGTTGCTTATGGAGTCACAGTTTCACCTACCGGCTTTGCTAAAAGCCTGCCTGTTTTTCTGAGTCAGGACTCAGAAAAATATAATTTGCCCTTCTTTCTTTCAGATGCTGGCCAAAGCCTGGGTATGCTTTAGCCCTCTTCTCTACCCCCCCCAACTCCCTCCCCCCTCGCCTCCCCGTCCTGTGCTCTTTGTTTGCCATTTGTCTTCTTACAAGCACCATGGCTCTCCTTGCTCTTCATCTTTCTCCTGCCTGAAGCTGCTGAGATTTACAGCTTGCCTGCCTGAGGTGTTTCTTTTAAGCTCTAATAAAATTGTCCTTGAGCTTCCTTATGAGTCCGTTTTTAAGTTCTTTTATCAATGATACTAAGAACCCTGAGAGGAGACCCCAGTTTCCCCAGTAACATTACCAGGGAACATGTCATACTTGGGAGGGGGGAATCCTATTTTCTCTTGGAGGAATATAAGGAGATTGGACTCTATTAAGACACAACCCTCCTCTTCCTCCTCCTCCTCCTCCTCTTCCCCTTCCTCCTCCTCCTCTTCCTCCTTTACCTCCTCCTCCTCTTATGTCTTATTCTTGGACAAGATAAAAGAAACCCTGTTACCCAATCAGATCCTCTGTGTTTGCACTTCCAATATAATCTCTACTAAATTCCAGGTAGGTTTTTCATTTAAAATTTGATACATGATCACTTTAGGTCTCATTTGGGAAGAAAGGAGAACAATCAACATAATGGGGATTAATAAGAGGATAAGGGAATGTGGTCCTGCTGGATGTTAAAGTTAAGTAATGCCAGTTTTGCTGCCTCGGGAGTGCTTTACAGGCATTGATGTGTTTTATTCATTACCATAAGCCTACAAAGCAGATAGCGATGTTCTTGTCACTCACAGATAAGCAGGCAATGGAAGGACAGTGGGACAAGTGTGACCTCCAAGGTCACAAAGGTAAAAGAGAGGACTAGGGGATTGGCACTAGAGGATTCTGCACTGTGCTTGCAGAATCTGTACATCTGAGGCAGCACATTCCACAGTTCCATCATGAACAACAGTGATTAAAATGGCATGGCACGGAGCAGGATGACTGACTATTCACTGGAGAAGACACACAGCCCAAAGTAGGAGTTCAGGAAAAACTTCAGGGTTGAAGTAGCACTCTGATGAGTGAGACAGATGATTTTAATGTAGACGATAGTGTAATAACTATAGTCACAATAGTTAGGTGGAGGTGAGAACATGCTTTTTATGTAGTTCCCCAGACCAGAACAGATTGCAGACCCATCAAATGCTAAATGTAAAATTATGAAGCCAAGAAAGTAGTTAATGAATATATAAGCATTTGTCATAAATCTGGAATTCTGAAAGCCTTCCTAAATATACCATGAAGCCATAAAGGAGAATGCTGATGGATGAGTATACAAAATCCAAATGATCTTTTTGGAAAGAGACATAATAAACAGAAGTTAAAAACAAATAAGCTGGAAAATACTATAAATGTGACAAGGAGTTGTATTTAATAAATAAAATATTAACATTTGGCTAATTTTGATTTTCAAATAGACATGGATTTGTTTGTTTTAGAATGTTTTTGTCCTAAGACATTGGGTGCTCCTAGGCTGATCTGGGACTTGCTTTGTCTCTGAAGCTGTCCTAGAACTCATGATCTTCCAGCTTCTGTCTCCAGAATGATAAGAGTATAGGCATGAGCAACCATGCCTAGGCCCATGAGTTACTTTTTAGTGTGAATAGTTTCAATAATTACGTACCCAAAAGTGTCCATTCTACTTCTTCTCAGGCTACCCTAATAAGACAGCTACATTTCAATGCAGATCATTCAGGAAGAGCTCATAATTATGAAATAAACACATGCTTGGCCCCCAGGAACAAAGAGTAGAGATTTGCAGAAAGTTCACAGAAGAACTCAAATAACAAGACAAAATAGCCATGCTCTCCAGTAAGGGAATAAATGCAAATACAAAGGTGTATTTTTTAACTACAAGCTGGAAAAATTTTTAAATATTGACAAAATCCAGTGCTTATGAAACTTTTGGAGAAGTGAGCCTATACATATGAGAATGTAAATTAGTGCAATATTTCCAGAAAGGAGTTTGTGAACAAATGCCAAATTGAATGCTTAACATTCACAACAATAAACCAAATAAATACATTTCAGGCATTTCTTTTTTTAAACTTTATTTATTTTTTATGTGTATGAATGTACTGTCTGCATGTAGATTTGTGCACCCATGTCATGCAATGCTGCGGAGGTCAGAAGAGGGCATCGGATTCCCCTGCAACTGGAGTCAAAGACGGTTCTCAGCCGCCATGTGGGTGCTGGGGATCGAACCTGGGTCCTCTGCAAGAGCAGTCGGTGCTCTTAACCACTAGTCCAACTCTCCAGCCCTCATTTCAGGTATTTCTTTAAAAAATTTTTTTTGACCTTTGAATGAAATGCATTTTACAAATGTTCATTACTTTGCAAAAATAATTTACATTAGTGAAAAACTGGACCCAATCTAAATAGCTATCTACACGAACTATTTGAGTTGATGCAATTAAATTGTATATACTGAGATTTTAAAGTGATACAGCACTATTTTAAACACTTCTTATGCATTTATCAAAACAAAATAAAGAATTCACCAGTGAGTAGGAAAATACAACTACCCTCTCTCAATTTTCTGGAAAAGGCAATAGCTCAGAGAGCTAAGCATCGAGTTAGCCTAGAGTGCCACTGTCATGGTCAAGCGAGCTAGCCTAGAGTGCCACTGTCATGGTCAACCAAGGCCCTTCACTCAGTCCTTGTTTCCTGTCAGACACCAGGTTCACTTTTTTATAATCCCACACTAACTTTCTTGAATACTCAATTCATGAAAATCTACAACCTCCAGAGCTTTGCATAACAATGACCCTAAGAGGTTAATTCTGTTGTGGTTTAATTTTAGAATTTCTAGATCAGGGTATCAGAACCCAGGTTAGAACATATATCCATTGGGTAGAGTGTCCATTGGGATGTGTTGTGTTATGCTGTTACTAATAGTCCCTAACTTTCAGCAATATCCAGAAACAATAATGTACCTATGATTTATGATGTACTTTCATGATGGGTTGGTTCTGTCTTGGCTTCATTTGGGAACACAAGGTTGAGTAGCAGTTTATATCTGAAGTGCCTTGCCCAATAGAAGAGGGAGGAGGGAATGCAGCCAACCATGGGTAGAGCTACTACCAGAGCAAGCCAGTTGGCCATGTCTGTCATCATGGGGCAAGGAAACCACCAGCCTTCTCAGAGCAGCAGTACAGCCAGCAATATAGCCTCCTACCCCAAGGGTTTGGGTTTATAACAGCACATGACATTGACCATCACAATCACTGATGGGACAGACAGTGGTGCATGTTCTGATGTGGCTGCATTAAAAAGAAGTGGAGGACTTGGGAGATTGCTGCACAAGCAAGAGGACCTGAGTTCAGATCCCAGCACCACATAAGAAGCCAGGTATGGTGGTGTGCTCCTGTAATTCTAACACCAGGGAGCCAGAGACAGGAGGATTCCTGAGGCTTCCTGGCTAGCCAGTCTAGCTGAGTCAGTGAGCTTCAGGTTCAGTGAGACACTCTGTCTCAAAAAAGAAGGTGGAGAGTAATAGAGGAAGACACTGATGTCAACCTCTGGTGTCTATGTGCACCTGAACACATACATGAACACACACACACACACACACACACACACACACATACACACAAAATAAGAAATGGGAACACTGGGCAGACAATTACCCAAATTTTGACCACAGTGATATTGAAGATAGGACTATGCCAAGCTTGGAGTCAGATAGTCCTGGGTTCCAATTCTTGCTCTGTAACTCACTGGATGTAGAGCCCCCAGCGCAGCGCTGCCCGCGCCTGGCACACAGTGCAAACGTGGGCTGTCCAAAAGGGGTCTGCAAAAGTCTCTCTTTACAGCAAAAAGCAAACCTCAAATCCCAAAGCATGACACCTGCCTACGAGAACCCAGCTCGCTATGCTGAGTACTAAGATAGACATCTCCATTAAAGTTCCGGGCAAGACCAGGAGGCTACTTTTGAAAGTGCGCAGAATGTAATCAGGCAAGAGAAGAATAAGAAGGAAATGCAGTGTAAATTACTGAACCTGTGCTTTTGTGTGTGCGATGTTTTAAGCTGGAAACCAGGAGAAAAATAATTGCCATTTGCAGGCATATGATTGCGTTTGGAAAATTCAAAGTGAGGATTGTGTGACATAGACGTTCTCATCAATGAGCAGCCACCAGGTCATGAAATAAACCAAACAAACTCAGTTTTTGTTGGTTATGTGAATCTTAAATCCCCTTCTCACAAATACACAATTATAAATACCCAGAGACATAAACTTAGTGTTATGGTATCTTTGATCAGAGCTCTAGTGAGGCCCACTAAGGGAAAGTTGAGTATGGCCTTCTGTTCAAAAGAATGGAATCTACCTGTAGCATTGGGTGGAAACCTAACATTCAAGCTACCCAAAACAGGAGGGTTAGCTCACCTAGGCCTGTCAGTTGCCTGGTAGAGACCACTCCTCAAGAAGGCTGATTCACATTAAGTGATGTTAAAGCGATGGGAGGGTTAATTTTCCCTTTAATGAGATAGTGTATTTTTCCTTCCCAGGAAGTCTCCTGGTGTGTTGCTTATGGAGTCACAGTTTCACCTACCGGCTTTGCTAAAAGCCTGCCTGTTTTTCTGAGTCAGGACTCAGAAAAATATAATTTGCCCTTCTTTCTTTCAGTTGCTGGCCAAAGCCTGGGTATGCTTTAGCCCTCTTCTCTACCCCCCCCAACTCCCTCCCCCCTCGCCTCCCCGTCCTGTGCTCTTTGTTTGCCATTTGTCTTCTTACAAGCACCATGGCTCTCCTTGCTCTTCATCTTTCTCCTGCCTGAAGCTGCTGAGATTTACAGCTTGCCTGCCTGAGGTGTTTCTTTTAAGCTCTAATAAAATTGTCCTTGAGCTTCCTTATGAGTCCGTTTTTAAGTTCTTTTATCAATGATACTAAGAACCCTGAGAGGAGACCCCTGTTTCCCCAGTAACATTACCAGGGAACATGTCATACTTGGGAGGGGGGAATCCTATTTTCTCTTGGAGGAATATAAGGAGATTGGACTCTATTAAGACACAACCCTCCTCTTCCTCCTCCTCCTCCTCCTCTTCCCCTTCCTCCTCCTCCTCTTCCTCCTTTACCTCCTCCTCCTCTTATGTCTTATTCTTGGACAAGATAAAAGAAACCCTGTTACCCAATCAGATCCTCTGTGTTTGCACTTCCAATATAATCTCTACTAAATTCCAGGTAGGTTTTTCATTTAAAATTTGATACATGATCACTTTAGGTCTCATTTGGGAAGAAAGGAGAACAATCAACATAATGGGGATTAATAAGAGGATAAGGGAATGTGGTCCTGCTGGATGTTAAAGTTAAGTAATGCCAGTTTTGCTGCCTCGGGAGTGCTTTACAGGCATTGATGTGTTTTATTCATTACCATAAGCCTACAAAGCAGATAGCGATGTTCTTGTCACTCACAGATAATCAGGCAATGGAAGGACAGTGGGACAAGTGTGACCTCCAAGGTCACAAAGGTAAAAGAGATGACTAGGGGATTGGCACTAGAGGATTCTGCACTGTGCTTGCAGAATCTGTACATCTGAGGCAGCACATTCCACAGTTCCATCATGAACAACAGTGATTAAAATGGCATGGCACGGAGCAGGATGACTGACTATTCACTGGAGAAGACACACAGCCCAAAGTAGGAGTTCAGGAAAAACTTCAGGGTTGAAGTAGCACTCTGATGAGTGAGACAGATGATTTTAATGTAGACGATAGTGTAATAACTATAGTCACAATAGTTAGGTGGAGGTGAGAACATGCTTTTTATGTAGTTCCCCAGACCAGAACAGATTGCAGACCCATCAAATGCTGAATGTAAAATTATGAAGCCAAGAAAGTAGTTAATGAATATATAAGCATTTGTCATAAATCTGGAATTCTGAAAGCCTTCCTAAATATACCATGAAGCCATAAAGGAGAATGCTGATGGATGAGTATACAAAATCCAAATGATCTTTTTGGAAAGAGACATAATAAACAGAAGTTAAAAACAAATAAGCTGGAAAATACTATAAATGTGACAAGGAGTTGTATTTAATAAATAAAATATTAACATTTGGCTAATTTTGATTTTCAAATAGACATTGATTTGTTTGTTTTAGAATGTTTTTGTCCTAAGACATTGGGTGCTCCTAGGCTGATCTGGGACTTGCTTTGTCTCTGAAGCTGTCCTAGAACTCATGATCTTCCAGCTTCTGTCTCCAGAATGTTAAGATTATAGGCATGAGCAACCATGCCTAGGCCCATGAGTTACTTTTTAGTGTGAATAGTTTCAATAATTACGTATCCAAAAGTGTCCATTCTACTTCTTCTCAGGCTATCCTAATAAGACAGCTACATTTCAATGCAGATCATTCAGGAAGAGCTCATAATTATGAAATAAACACATGCTTGGCCCCCAGGAACAAAGAGTAGAGATTTGCAGAAAGTTCACAGAAGAACTCAAATAACAAGACAAAATAGCCATGCTCTCCAGTAAGGGAATAAATGCAAATACAAAGGTGTATTTTTTAACTACAAGCTGGAAAAATTTTTAAATATTGACAAAATCCAGTGCTTATGAAACTTTTGGAGAAGTGAGCCTATACATATGAGAATGTAAATTAGTGCAATATTTCCAGAAAGGAGTTTGTGAACAAATGCCAAATTGAATGCTTAACATTCACAACAATAAACCAAATAAATACATTTCAGGCATTTCTTTTTTTTAACTTTATTTATTTTTTATGTGTATGAATGTACTGTCTGCATGTAGATTTGTGCACCCATGTCATGCAATGCTGCGGTGGTCAGAAGAGGGCATCGGATTCCCCTGCAACTGGAGTCAAAGACGGTTCTCAGCCGCCATGTGGGTGCTGGGGATCGAACCTGGGTCCTCTGCAAGAGCAGTCGGTGCTCTTAACCACTAGTCCAACTCTCCAGCCCTCATTTCAGGTATTTCTTTAAAAAATTTTTTTTGACCTTTGTATGAAATGCATTTTACAAATGTTCATTACTTTGCAAAAATAATTTACATTAGTGAAAAACTGGACCCAATCTAAATAGCTATCTACATGAACTATTTGAGTTGATGCAATTAAATTGTATATACTGAGATTTTAAAGTGATACAGCACTATTTTAAACACTTCTTATGCATTTATCAAAACAAAATAAAGAATTCACCAGTGAGTAGGAAAATACAACTACCCTCTCTCAATTTTCTGGAAAAGGCAATAGCTCAGAGAGCTAAGCATCGAGTTAGCCTAGAGTGCCACTGTCATGGTCAAGCGAGCTAGCCTAGAGTGCCACTGTCATGGTCAACCAAGGCCCTTCACTCAGTCCTTGTTTCCTGTCAGACACCAGGTTCACTTTTTTATAATCCCACACTAACTTTCTTGAATACTCAATTCATGAAAATCTACAACCTCCAGAGCTTTGCATAACAATGACCCTAAGAGGTTAATTCTGTTGCGGTTTAATTTTAGAATTTCTAGATCAGGGTATCAGAACCCAGGTTAGAACATATATCCATTGGGTAGAGTGTCCATTGGGATGTGTTGTGTTATGCTGTTACTAATAGTCCCTAACTTTCAGCAATATCCAGAAACAATAATGTACCTATGATTTATGGTGTACTTTCATGATGGGTTGGTTCAGTCTTGGCTTCATTTAGGAACACAAGGTTGAGTAGCAGTTTATATCTGAAGTGCCTTGCCCAATAGAAGAGGGAGGAGGGAATGCAGCCAACCATGGGTAGAGCTACTACCAGAGCAAGCCAGTTGGCCATGTCTGTCATCATGGGGCAAGGAAACCACCAGCCTTCTCAGAGCAGCAGTACAGCCAGCAATATAGCCTCCTACCCCAAGGGTTTGGGTTT
>VZQC01007398.1:1441899-1471169 GCA_009823505.1 Rhizomys pruinosus | reverse complement strand
TTCTTCTTGCTTTCTGCTTGCACTGTGGTGGTTTGAATGAGATGTCCCCAGTAGGCGTTTAAGTATTCAGACATTTTGTCTCAGTTTACAGTGGACCGTGTTCTTGGAGGGTTCTCTAGGAACGGTGGCCAGTGCTGGAGAAAGTACCGTGCAGTAGTGAGTTTTAACAAGCCTTGCAGTCTCCCTCTCTCTCCTCTTGCAGTGCTTATTGGGAGTGGTGAACCTCGCTTTCTGTCCAGGCTCCAGCTCCAGACCGCCATGAGCCTCCCGCCACAATGACTAATCTGGGAACCGTCAATTGTAAGCTCAAATAAAACTCTTCCTTTTATTAAGTTTCCTGGTATGGTGGTTTATCACTGCAACAGAAAAGTGACTAATACAGCACGTTAGATATAACTTGCTAGGAGCTGGAACTAATTCAAATGCCCCTCAACTGAATGGTTGCGATGTAAAGAAAATATGGTCTACACAATGGAGAGTTCTATTGCAGCAGTAAAAGAACAGTTGTGACATCACGAGCTTTGCAGGAAAATGGCTGGAGCTAGAGGACATCATGCTGAGTGAAGTAACACAGTCCCAGAAAAACAAATGACGAATGGTATCCCTCATCTGTGGATGCTAGTGCCAATTACCTAGTTGTAAGTATTTCTTGTGTAGGGCCCCCTGAGCTTTTGTCCAAAGCAGTTGGGCGTAATGCATATTGGAAACAACGACAACAACAGAAAGGACTGCATCAAAGAACTGACTGAAGCAGTGAACTTCTGCTCAAAACAGTCAACTTCCTCATGGAGAATATTGAGAAAGACTGAGAAAGAGATGAAAAGCATATTTGACAGAATGCATGAGCTCTGGAGGGGTGGGGGAATGGGCGGGAACACTGGTCTAGATTTGTTAAAAAAATAAAAATAAATTTATGTGAAAAAAATTCTCTCTGCCTATAAGTACATTTTAAAGCAGCAAATCACCCCTTTAGCACCTGAGTCAGAGATCGCCACTGCTTGGCACAGAGGTCAGCAGTGGTTTCTGCTCCATTCTGAGTGAAGTCCGGGGCTTTTGACATGATCCAGAGCATCCTGTTGGATGACCAGCTCCTTCACCCTCCTACCTGCATCGGCCCAGGCTCATTCCAGCTTCTCTAGCTTTGACAACTGATGAGCAATTCTCCTGTGCTCTGGTTTGCTCTACTCTTTGCTGGTTCTACTTGGACTACTCTTCCTCCTGAGATCTGTGAAGACTTCTCCCCTGCCTCGCTCAGATGCCAGGTGATTATGATGGTTCCATTCCAGGCAGCCACTCTCCCCTAGGTTTCAGCTCATTTTCCTTGCTTCACAGTACATCCCCCTCTCCTGTCCTGTGGCATGCTAGGCGATTCATTCTAGTTCTGTCTCTATCCACTAGCTGACATGCTCTGGAGACAGAGGCCCTGGTTTAACTCTCTATCATTAATGACGGGTATAAGCTGAGAGCATGAGTGCCCAGATGGGGAGCCTAGCATAGCTGCCTCCTGAGCAGGGGTGAGGAAGGCCCTTGTACTGGACAGCTGTAGCATTAACTTGACACACTTGGGTTGGGGGAGCCTCAGTTGGAGAATTCCCTCTATTGGACTGACCTCTGACCACATCTGTTGGGCATTTTCTTGGTTGTTGACTGATCTGGGAGGGCCCAGCCCACTGTGGAAGTGCCACCCCTGGGCAGATTGTTGTGCATCATATAAGAAAACAGGCTAAGCATGGGCCAGGGGAGCAAGCCAGCATGCAGTGTTCCTCCATGGCCTGTGATTCAGCTCCTACCTCTAGGTTCCTGCCCTGAGTTCCTACCTTGGGCTCCCTCAGTGATGAAATGTGACCCAGGAGATATAAAACAAATAAACCCTTTCCTCACCAAATTGTTTTTGGTCAAAGTGTTTTGTCACAGCAACTGAAAGCAAACTAGAACACTCTGCTCCTGGCAAAGCTCAGCTTTGGATTTCTGTCCTGTTTGCCCAATTAGAGCATGCAATGGGTAGAGTTGCCTCGTAGTCCCCAAAAGAGGTACTACAGACCCCTCAGAAAGGACCTCTGTGTTCCAGCTCAACAGCAGCTTGGTGAGGACACACTGGAAAAGCCTCTGTCCACTCATGGCTTTGACCCACCCTCTTGCTGTCTTAGGTTCATTTTTGCACTGTTCAAGGGCCCAGAGCACTCTGAGCTTCTTGTCAGAGCTGGCATTCCTTGTTGTGTCCCTGGATGGGTGGAGGAGATGGCTTTTGAGGGAAGCTTTGGAAAATCCCCAGCTGTTGGGTGTTGTTTAGCTCAAGGTGCTGTTTATGTCTCCGTTCTGGGCTCCCTGCCTCTGCCGATGACACAGCATGGCCACCATGGGGTCAGCTCCTCCTCCTGCCCATTTCCTGGGCTTCAGGGCCACTGCTGCCTGGCTGATTCATGCCCTCAGGAGGCTAGACAGCAGAGGGAAGCAGACATTAGTGACAGCTCATCCATCCTTCCTCTCTGCATTTCAGGAGGGCTGATTGATGATGCGGCCTGAAAAAAAGACATTCAAGGGAAGGAGATGGCTGCTGCCTGGTGGACCAGCTTTATGCATCAACCAGTCAACCACCAGCCTATAGGAGGGTGGCATGGGTGGCAAATTGTACCAGTTTTGTAGATGAGGAAACCGAAGTAGAGGTCACTTACGTAGCATATCCAAAGTCTCAAGGCATCAGTCTGTAGGTCCCAGACTAGTGCCCAAGTCTCTCTAGTCCTTTTCTGGCAGTCTCTGCCACATCCATATGGTATATTGTCATACACGGAAACGGAGGCTGTTATTGTGTGGCTGAGTAGCATCATACCCCTTGGGCTAATGCCTTCCTAGGTTGTATCAAGCCAAGGACTCCGCAAATATAGCTAACAAGGGAAGACTCAAAGATGGAATTGCTTTGAGTCCCTGAGGGCCTATGATGCGGAGAAGGGAGCAAGACCCAGCAGAAAGGCGTGCAGGAAGCAGGCAGGAGCTCAGGAGCCCTCTTCCTCTCTTCCTTGTACTTACCAAGGATGCACCATTCTGCAGATGCCTGTTTTAGATCTTCTGCTGCCCCCTGGGTTGATGGACCAGAGTGTATGGGAGAGGGCATGACATGGGAAAGCATGCTGTTCACTTGTCCTGCTTCTCTGTCCCCCTTTCAAGAGGAAGGGCTCTTAGAGGGCCCATGCATTCTGCCTTCTATCTCAGCAGGTGTATTGCTGAGTTGTGGAGAGGAGAGCTGAAGAATGCAGAGAGGGCTGAGTTATTCTGCCTGAGAAAAAGCCAAATGCAAACAGAGGGAAGTATCAGGGAGAGGAAGGGGAGCAAGAGAGGTAAAAAGGGGCCTTGTTGGTAGGAGGAGAGCCTGAAGGTTGCAGAGCTGTGGTCGGAGCAGAGCAAGGCAGAGAACTCTAGAGAGAACCAAGACGGTGGGGAGTTGGGCAAAGGGGGAGGGGGGGTAAGAGGTTCTGAGTGAGGAGAGAAAAACACAGTTTAAGCAAACTACACAGCATACCACCAAACCCTTCCCCTAATGTCTGCAGAGACAAACTTCAATAAATGTTCACCTCAGCATGAATGCTGTGGTGGTCAACTCTGGGGAGGGTACCGGCAAGTGGAGGTCTAGTAGGTAGGGGGGGCAAGGCAGGAGCAGAGGCCCTGGGGACATGACATGTTGATGGGCTTCTTGAAGCATGAAGCATGACCCATGAATGTGAAAAGCTGGTAACTATCAATGGGCTCAAAATATGGCTCTGCTCTCTGTCCATAAAGAGAGCGTGAGCTTCACCACAGTCATGCCTGAGGTTTCCCACCTGTAAATAAGGATAGAATGACATGTGCATTTTAGGGGTGCTACTGATGTTAAACTGTTACAAACACCCAGAGGTCCTCTTGCTCTATACAGGTGGAAATAAACAGGCAACAAGCAACCTCAGCTGGCAGCCTTATGGACTGTTTTCCAAACCCAGATGCTCCTCCTGCTAGTCCCTGAGAGTGAGAGACTTATGGTGCTGGGCTTTCCAAGACAGAGATTTACAGCTCAAGGTACTGAAGTCTGAGGCTTATTGCTGAACACCAAGGTCTAGCACTCAGCAGCTTGTATGAGAGCTCTGAGCTTCTGCTGTCAAGGCTCTTAACCATTGGCAGATCTCTGGAAACTTCCACTGGCTGGGATATGCAGTTCTTTCAGTTGGCTCTTTGTAGTGTCTTGAATTCCACCATTCAGGAGGGGCTTTTGCTGGAAACTAATGTTTTGTTAAAGAAAAATTCTTCAAACAGCAAAGAGACCAAGCATTCACTCAGGAGAGTGTCAAGCAAGCTCCTTTGTGCCTTACTCAGGAATGAAGACCTCAGTAAGCAACAAAGGCACATTGGATTCCTGGGGATGCAATCTGAAGTACAGCTGAAGATTTTATAGTCAATTTTCATCATCATTTTATGATTAGCATTTGGGAACCTATGTTTCTTTTCTTGACGGGCCAGTGTTCTATCAGGAAGTTCCTTCCTGAATTCACTCGGCCAACATAGTTTTAAAGTAGATATTCCAGGTGTGGGGCAGGACATCTGCCACCTTTTGATCTATAACTAGGCTAGGCTAACTAGGCTGGGACCTGGTCAAATAGTCATTCCAGTTTACAAAAGCAAATGTCATAGCAGAAGTTTAGATTTCTAATATGTTTGATCTACATACTAATTGAGCCAGCCAGGTGCCTCATTAAACCATTTGGTAACTTTCCATTCTTTTAGTTTTACATCTTTTTGTTGTTGTTGTTGTTTTTGGTCTTTTTGAGACAGGGTCTCCCTGTAGCCCCAGCTGTCCTGGAATTCACTCTGTAGACCAGGCTAGCCTTGAACTCACAAAGATCTGCCTGCTTCTGCCTCCCAAGTGCTAGGATTAAAGGCGTGCGCCACCACGCCTGGCTTTAGTTTTACATCTTTATCAATAGTCAGACAAAGTGAGTGGAAAACATCACAGACCTTCAAGACTTTACAGAATAATAAACTATCTCAGGACAGTAAGAACACCAGACAGCAATAAAACATTTCTGAGAACCCCGGGGTTACATTTCAAGGTATTTACCTAGTAAGTAAAACAAGGTCAGTTTAAATGACCTACGTTTACCAGGACATTATATAGGAATACAGTTAGCTATAAGAATATAAATTGGGAGCATCTCTTGAAATGTCCTGCAAATGTGAGTCACCAGTCTTCTGCAGGGAGGTCTTGGAAATCCACTAATGGGACTTCAGCCAGTGCCCAGCCTATAAAGAGGAAAGTCTGTTCATGCTTCAAGCACGGAAGCCTGGTCTAGCAAGACCTGACTTTGTCCTCAGGTGGATGGAACTGGTAAATAAAAGGCCAAAAGGAGCCAGGGGCTCCCTCCCCCTCTAAAACTCAAGTGACCCCTGAGGCCCAGATCCTCAACTGACCTTGAGAAAACAAAAACCTTGGTTAATCTTGATTTACTGTGTGGCCCTAAACAACCAAAAGGAAAGTGTAACCAGAACAAAAAAAGTATCAGGCTGGTGTAACTTAGCCTTTCTGGATGCTTAATGACCATACTTAATGCCCATCCCATTTTGGCAGAGGGACTTAAGGGATAACTTTGTTCCTTGCCCTCAGAGGTCAACTAAATCCCCAGAGGGTCTCATGCATGGGGGTATCTATTGAAATGTCCTGCAAATTTTGAGTCACCAGTCTTCCATAGCAGGAGAGTCTTGGAGATCCACTAAGGGACTTCAACCAGTGTCCAGTCTATAAAGAGGAAGATCTGCTCATGCTTCAAAAAGGAAAGCCTGGTCTAGCAAGACCTGACTTTGTCCTCAGGTGGATGGAACTGGTAAATGAAAAGCCAAAAGAGCCAGGGGCTCCCCTCCAAAAAACCCTGAGTGACCCTTGAGATCCTCAACTGACCTTGAGAAAACAAAAACCTTGGTTAATCTGGGCTAACTGTGTGGCCTTAAACATCCAAAAGGAAAGTATAACCAGAAATAAATAAATAAATAGTAAAGCCTGAGAAAATGAACTTCAGGCATAAAACTTGAGCTTGGTAAAAAAAAAAAAAAAAAAAAGCACTGTTGTTTTGCCTGTCTTCAATTCTTTCTTTCTTTTGTTATTTATTTATTTATTTACTTATTTATTTATTTATTCATATGAATGTACTGTCTGCATATAGGTCTGTGCACCTGTGTCTTGCAATGCCCAGAGGTCAGAAGAGGGTGTCAGATTCACCTGGAAATAGAATTGGAGTTACAGATGGTTCTCGGCCACCATGTGGGTGCTGGGGATCGAACCTGGGTCCTCTGCAAGAGCAGTCGGCACTCTTAACTGCTAGGCCATCTCTCCAGCCCCTGTCTTCAATTCTTACTGTCAAGTGTAGCTACCCTATGGCTGCCACTATTTTTGCCATCCTTCAAAGACATGAGACACAGCTTTTCAACCTTCCAATATGGACTGAAGACTCATATCTCTCCAAGAATCCTCTAAACCCTGCAGAGACATCCAGCTAATGGACTGAGCAACTACTGGGCTTTCAGCCTCTTCAGAGTATAGACTGCCATTGTTGGAATACGCAGGCCATATCACGGAGACCAGTACAGGAAGATCAAGACAGGACTCAGTCCTTACTGGATCTTATTTAGTGACCATGGGAAGGGAAAACCCCAGTGTGGACACAAGGGCAGGACTGATGGTTGTTTGGGCTTGCCAAGGAGGAGCCTTCAAACAATTCCTTAAGGAAAACATGACATCTTTCAACCTAATAAAGAAAAAAACAATAATAATAAAAAAAGAAATCATAAGCTGAAGATGCTAAAACCTATAATGTCATAATCTTGATATATGTATGTCATGCATATATGCATATTTTGGAGTGATGCAAATTGGAAGGAACAACAACAACAACAACAAAGACTGGGTCAAAGAACTGACTGACACGGCGAATTTCTGCCCAAAACACTAAAGTTCTACATCGAAAATTTTAAAAGAGACTGAGAAAAAGATGAAAAACATGTTTGGCAGAATGCATTAGCTCTGGTGGGGTGGGGGGGGTCAAGGAAGGGGGAATGAGTCTAGATTTGATTGGGAAATTTTGTATGAAATGCACAAAGCTTCAATAAAATATTGGCTTTAAAAAAAGAAACATGAAAAACATAAATAAAAATAAAAAGGAAAAAAAGAATATAAATTGTTCTGCATCATTATAACACAGAGGTCTACTGAGCAGGAGGGAAGCCCGAACTGACCCAAAGAGACCTAGAAGCAGACTGCTTGAATAGCCAGAGAAAGGGTGGACTAGGCTCAGTCAGGCTCAGCTTCCATTTTCACCAGCCACAAGCTTCTCATGTACACAGCTTCCTTCCTGTCAACTGCAGCTTGCTGCTGAGTTATTAGAGGGAGTGCTTCCCTCTGCCTGGATGAGAGCACCACAACAAGAGAGGTGTGGCCACCCAGTGCCACTGCTGCAGCATTGTCCAGAGGTCACCAGGGTTTCTTATGGCTGAAGCACTGAAGCCAGGGCAAGCTCTATGGAGCAGCTGTGACTGGGGTAAGGCCTTCTAAGGCAAAAGCCGTTGCTCCAATGGCAGCCACAGCTCCAGTGGTCTTCACGGCTGGAACAGAGTTTTCTTGGGTTGTCCATGAAGTATTAGCAACAGCCAGACTAACAGGATGACAGCTAGGCCAGTCATCAAAGAAGGGCTTATTTGAATGATAGCTTCTTGCTCAAGGGATCCAAGCACAAGACGAGGGCCTGACAGCTGTCAATCAAGCAGTTAGTCATGTATCTCAACCCTAGTCACTTCGGTTATTCAAAGAAACAACAAAGACTTAATATTTTATTCAAAGAATTTTGTTCAACAATACTGACCTCCCTCAGTCTAATACCCTAAGTCAGGATTGAGTCCTTCCATATGCATCAAAACCAGTTGATGCAAGTTAAGTGTTTTGAGTCAAGCCTGGTGTCTCGTGAGAACAAGATGATCCATAATTTAAAGTGGTTGTTGTTAGAGTGATACTAATACAGATCATAGAGCAATGTGACCCTTGATGTAGGGTGAAACATGAAGAGAAACATTAAACCATGTAGAGCTTTTTATACAGATAGATATAAAATGGAGAAGAAGCCCCAAACAGATTGATTTGCTAGAGTGAGGAATTGCTGAGTGCTTCTTTTACATACTTATCTCTTCACTTGCATATATAACAAAAATTTTTATTACATTTGATATTTTGTGTTGGTGAGTGGGTGTGAGAAAACATGTCATACCACATGTGTAGATGTCAGAGAACAAGTTAGAAGAGTCTGTTCTCTTCTTCTACCATGTTGGTCCTGGGTATTGAACTCAGGCTTGGAGGCAAGCGCCTTTCCACACTGAGCTATCTCACTGGACCTACCTCAACTGGATATGTTCCAGGAGTAAGTACATGGGAGGGGGCCTAGCCAGTCTCAAGTGGTGGGGGCTGTCTGCTTTTGTGGTGCCTGTGGTGTGTTGTAGTGCTCCGTCACAGCTTGCTTCTCCTGTGCTCAGGGGGAGACTACATTTAACTCTTTCTGGTTAATGGATTATGATGGTGTCTCATTGCCAGTGCAAAGCCTTCTTCTCAGTGCCTTCTTTTGCCACCTGACTAGGCCATGTATTCAAAATAGTGCAGACACAGTGAGTCCAGATCCTTCAAGGACTGCAGAGCTCCCTGCTGACCCTTGCTGGTCATGCAAATCTTGAATAAAAACTATTTTGGAGCATTCTGCTGCTGAGGTGTATTGCTTACATTTTGCACAGTACAACCTATCTCATAGCTCATCTAAACATGTGCTTGCCACAGCCATGTGAACTTCACCTTCCACAGATGTACACATATGCCTGGATCTCCCAGGGTCTTATGAGGGGCAGAGGAAAGGCAGCTCAGTGATAGCTGAGTTAGCATGCACTCCTTAAGAAGATTTCAACCCTATTTTCAGTCCAAGGTCTAAAGACATTCCCCACCCAATGCACAGGCTATGGTTGACATGGTGTGAAAGAGCAAGGGAGTTGTCCACAGTCAGCCAAGGAGGAATGTATGAAGTTCCATCCTCGCCCAGAGGTTTAGATGCTGTGGGGAGATGGTAAGAAGTGACACTCCTTCTAGAATGAGGAACCTGGAGCTTCCATGTGGTGTCTGCTGTTGGACCTTAGGTTGGACCAGCTACAACTTGTCATACACAGTATGCCCCTCCACATCACTTGATATCTGAGCACCTCATCTCTTGTAACCTCACCCATCACTGGCCAGCCTGAGCCGAGGGCACAGTCCCTCCCTGGTTGTAAGATGCTCTGTATTAAAGAGAGGGGTGAACAATCATTGCTAACCAATGTGCTCTCAAGTTGAGAAATCTATTCTGTAGTTTCTATTGCTCTTGGTATCTAACTATATTCCTTGCAGTCAGAGAAAATACAAAGGGTTATTTTAATTTTCCTGTATTTATTGAGACATGCTTTGTGTACCAATATGTGGTTAATTTTACTTTAAGTTGTATGGGCTGCTGAGAAGATGTGTGCTCTCTAGTGTTTGGATGGAATGTTTTATAGATATCCACCAGCTCCATTTCATCTATGATGTCATTTAGCACTATTGTTCCTCTGTTTGTTTTGTGTACATATGATTTGTCTATTGGTGAAAGTGGAGTATTGAAGTCACCTACTTTTAACATGTTGGGGCTAATCTGTTGCTTTACGTATGGCAAGATTTGCTTTTATGAAGTTGTGTGCACCCAAGTTTGGTGCCATATGTATTTAAGATTATAATATCTTTCTGGTGAATTGTTCTCTTGATCAGTAATATTCTTTAACTCCTCTGATTAGCTTTGATTTGAAGTCTATTTTGTCACATATTAGGAAGCAACTCCCACTCCTTTCCTGGATCTATGTTCTTGGAGAACTTTGGACCATCCTTTCACTCCAAAGTAGTGGTTTTTTTTTTTTAATGTGAGCCGTNGTTCTTGGAGAACTTTGGACCATCCTTTCACTCCAAAGTAGTGGTTTTTTTTTTTTAAAGAGAGCTGTTTATTCTTTTTTTAATTTTTATTTATTTTTTATGTGTATGAATGTACTGTCTGCATGAAGGTTTGTGCACCTGTGTCGTGCAATGCCTCGGAGGTCAGAAGAGGGTGTCGGATTCCCCTGGAACTGGAGTTCTCCTGGAATTGGAGTTACAGACGGTTCTCAGCCACCATGTGGGTGCTGGGGATCAAAACCGGGTCCTCTGCAAGAGCGGTCGGTGCTCTCAACCGCTAGGCCATCTCTCCAGCCCCCAAAGTAGTTTTTTATCTTCCGTGATGAAATGTGTTTCTTTGAAGAAGCAAAATAACAGATACTATTTTTTTTATTCATTCTCTAATCTTTGTCTTTTGATTGGGGATTGAGACTATTGCAAATTTATTAATTGAAAGATGTATGTTAATTCTTGTCATTTTGTTGATTTTATGGTGTTTCTTTTCTTAGTCCTTTGTTTAATCACTGACCTTACAGTTTCTTTTCTGTCGCTTCTTAGACACAGTCATCCTGTTCTTCAGTCTGAAATATCCCTTCCAGTATCCTCTGTGGGACTGGCTGGGGGCGGGGTACTGTCATAAATTCTTTTAGCCTGCTTTTATCATGGGAAATTTTTCTTTCTCTTTCAATAATGACAGTTTGGCTGGATATAGTAGTCTGGGTTGGTATCTGTGGTCCTTGAGGATTTGTAGCACATTTGCTCAAACCCTTCTGATTTTAAAGTCTCATTGGAAATCAGCTATTATTCAAAGAAGTCTGCCTTTATATGTGACTTGGTCTTTCTCTCTTGGAGCTTTCAATATTCTTTCTCTGTCCTGTGCATTTAGTGTTTTGACTGTTATATACAACCTGGGGAATTTCTTTTCTGATCCTGTCCATATGGTCAGATTTTAAGAGCCAGAGGTAGTAGAGGACTGCTGAAACTGTATTTTCTGGTTATGACAGGGACATTGCTATGACATGACAGCTCTACCACTCACATGAATGCACTGCAGCTGTGACTACATGCAATATGACCTCTGCAATATGACCATGCCTGCCAAATGTCCAGTATGGTTGAATGAGAGTGCTTAGAAAATCCCATCCTTAGCTGAGGAGATATTGACAACTGATAGCTGCTGGGGGAGAAAGAGTCAGGGTTTTTTTTTTTTTTTCTGCTATGACCCTTGATAGTCTCCCATTCTATTCCAGTGGATGGGCCTATGCCCATGCACATACTGCAGCACTAAGTAAACTTAGTAGGTTTGGAAAGGAGCACAAGAAGTTGTGAGGGAAAAGTATTGGTGATGTATGGAAGAAGCTGAAGGGGAAGTAGTGGGGTTGATTGGATTAAAGCACATATTTGTATATGAAAGTCTTGCACAATTTTTTATAATTACGGAGCATGACAGGCTACTGTCCAAAGTTATAAGTACTAAACCAAATCATATCTGAATTTATCTCTCTTGTTTATACTAGGATTCCTTTTTTACTGGTCAGACATTTTTTTTTATTTTTTAACATATTTTATTGATTTTTTTGTGCATTTCATATAATATTCTTTTTTTATTTTACATTATTCCAAAATATGCATATATACTTTCCACACATAAGTCAAAATTACAAATTCTGAAAATAGGTTGATTCCTAAACACATTTAGAGATTCACATTTTAACAGTAAATTTGCATGCAGGTATAAAGATGTGTAAATTTACATTCTTTCTCTTTTTTTTAGAATATGACTACATGTCTTCCATCCATATATGATAATTACAATGTGTGAATATAAGTGGTAGGGCAACTCTAGAGCCCATTTAGAGGTTCACATTGGAATAGCACAGTTGCTTTCAGATACAATGAAATATAATAATAAAGTTGCTCAGTTTGCCTGCCTACTGGGGGTTTGGTGTTAACATCCACAAATGAGGGAAACCATTCACCTTTTTTTTTTCTGGGACTGTGTTACTTCCCTTAGTATAATTGCTTCGAGTTCCAACCATTTACCAGCAAAGCTCATGATGTCATGTTTCTTTACGGCTGCATAGAACTCCATTGTGTAAATGTACCACATTTTTGTTATCCAGTCATCTGTTGAGGAGCATTTGGGTTGGTTCCAGCTCTTTGCTATTGTGAAGAGAGCTGCAATAAATATAGCTGTGCATGTATCTTTGAGGTAGGATGCATCTTGTGGATATATACCCAGGAGTGGTATGGCTGGGTCAGGTGGTAGGCTCATTGAGTTTTTTAAGGGTTCTCCACACTGCTTTCCACAGTGGTTGTACCAGTTTACATTCCTACTAGCAGTGGATGAGTGTTCCCCTTTCCCCCACAACCTCTCCAGCATTTGGTGTCTTTTGTTTTCTTGATCTTGGCTAGTCTTATTTGAGTGAGATGATATCTTAGTGTGGTTTTAATTTGTATTTCCTTAATTATTAATGATGTTGAACACTTTTTAAGATGTTTCTCAGCCATCTTTACTTCCTTACTGGTGAAGTCTCTGTTCAGCTCTTTACTCCATCTTTTGAATAGGTCATTTGTTTTCTTAATTCTTTGTTTTTTAAGTAGCTTATATATTCTGGATGTTAATGCTTTGTCAGATGTATCAGTGGTAAAGGTTTCTTCCCACTCTGTAGGTTTTCTCTTCACTTCCTTGATTGTTTCTTTAGCTGATATAATAGATCCTAATCAAATTTAGATCCCCTCCCCCATCTGCACCCCACATAGCCCACTCCCCACTGGATTTCATGCATTCTGTTAAGTCCTTTCTGGTCAAGCATTTGTACCAAGTGGATGAACTTGCACAGAAGGACATCTTGTATTCCTTTTAAAGTACAATTTAGTTTAAGTTATTAGTCAAATCGTTATTTTACTTCTGGTTCAGAGGAATAAGATGGAAAACAAATAGCAAGATTCAAGAATCCTAGAATGATTATTGTACTATATCAGGAAGGTAGCCCATAGTTTGAAGAAATAAAAACAAAAGAATTTTATAAAAATTGTTAAAATAAATTTTTGTAATTGCCGGATTTTTGGATAACTGAATCTGATGCCTAGGCAGCACTACAAAGCCAGCTAAATGAAATGTCATGGCATGTGTCATGTCCATGAGACATTTTCATATTTTCATAAAGGAACAAGCTCTGGGGGCTTAGTGGGGGAAAGGTGCTTACTACACAGCATGAGGACGACGTGAGTTCAAATCCCCAGCATGTTAAAAAGCCAGATGTGGCCACATGTATACTGGTAATTCCAGTGCTGTGGGGGCTGGAGATAGAGATGGGATTTTAAGGTGTAAAGTGATAGAACAGAAAACCTGATATCCCCCTCTGTCACACCTGTGCACACCTGAGCATGTGCACCTACACACATGCATGCACACCACACACACACACACACACACACACACACACGCACAGCATAGCACACCACATCATCATAGTAACAGATACTGGATGCTTGGTGGTGGGGTGAACAAGCAGTCCTATTTCAGACAGGGAGTTCCACAAGGGTGGGCACCCTGTCTTGGTTATTGCTAGTACAGTGACTTCCCCAGTGCCTGGCATAGAAGATACATAGAGAAGTAAAGCAGATTCTGTGAAGGAGTGAGGAGAAGATATGTCCTACACATCCTGGTGGGGCAGCAGTGGGGCTAGGGAGTGCACAGCAGGCTGCAGTCTCACTCTGCCAGCAGCCAGCTGCCTATCCTCCTACTGACTCCACGCACACCCCTTGGCCTGTGCTCATCCCTAAGAGAATATGTGCTGTATGTGAGGTGTGTGTTCTTATAACTGAAGAGGCTGAAGAGCAGGAGGCTTTCCCAGGTATAGGAAGGTGGGAGCCATCCTTCTCTATTCCCAAATGTCATGGGTACTATCCAGTTATGGCAAGTGAAAGCCAGGGCTCACTCTCAGTGTCTGCTATTCCGTGTGAGAACTCCACCACAAGAACTGGATTCAAGCTGAGCCTGAAGCAGGTCTAGAAAAACAGAAAATGTAAGCAGATCCTGGTAGCTGAAGAGATGGCTCAGTGGTTAAGAGTGCTTGTTGCTTTTCCTTCCAGAAAACCCAAGTTCTGTCTCCAAAACTAATGTTGGGCAGCTCACAATTGTCTTAACTCTAGCTCCAGGAGATCTGATGCCCTCTTCTGGCCTCGGGGGTAGCTACGCATAGGACACACACACACACACACACACATCAAAATAAAAAATAAACCTTAAAAATTCATATAACTTGAAATCCAAATGTAAAGTATTTAAAGTGCATAATTATGCCTGACATCATGGCATGTGCTTATAATTCCAGACCACCTGCTTAGAATTCCTGAGGCAGGAGGATGGTTGTGACTTTGAGGCTAGTCTGGGTTTCAGAGTAAGCTCCGAGCTATCTTGTGCTAAAAGAAGTACTCTGTCTTACAAAACAAACAAGATAAAAACTAAAATAAATGAAACATGCAATTAAATACCATTTAGCACATTCTCGATATTGTGCACCCACCACTACTGATTGTAGAACATTTCCATCTACCCAGAAAGAAACCCCACACTCATTAAACCACCATGTCTAACTCCCCCCTCCCTCACAGCCCTGGAAGCCATAGGCCTGCATTTTGTGCCTCTGGGATTGTTATTTTGGGCATTTTCTGTAAGTGGAATCATGCATTGTGAACCTCTGATCTGGCCTTTGTCTCTGCAGAGTGTTGTTGGCTGGTCTCTGGTGCATTATGGATCAGTCTTCCACTGATAATGGTCCATTATTTGGATGTACTGCATTTACTTACGTTTTTTGTTTTTATTTTTGGGGTTTTTTGTTTGTTTGTTTGTTTGTTTACCAGCCACAGGCATTCTGCTGTTTCTATGTCTGGCTGTCCTGAGTACTATTCTTTGCCCCATGTTTTGTTGAACTTTATCTCACAGAGGAGGGTTGCTGGGTACAGTGGTGACTGTGACTTTGAGCAGCAGCAGCAGGTTCTTATTGGGGTGGGGGTACTGAGGCTGTGCAGGTCATGCCCTTTCTAGCTAGGACAGTTTGCTCCCTCCCACCTTTCCATTCATTCCTGCCTCCAAAACCTGGTCCCAGCTCCTAACTTATCCTATGTTCCTGTAACTCCTCCACCTGTTCTAGGCTCTCCCAAGGTCAGCACCACATGTTAATCTTCCTGCAGCCTGTTCAGAGCAGTCCTGAAAACCCCAAGCATTGCTGGACCTGGAATCTTCATTTCACAGTGGACTGTTTACCTTTGTCATCACTGTACTGGTCAGCGGGCCACCTTTGTTCTAACATAACCCAGAGGCCTGACACAGCTGCCTGAGACTGGCCCATTCTGACCAAGGCAACCCAATTCATTGGGTACATAGCTTCTCCTTCAGCTCAGGACTGGTGCCCTGTTGCTGGCTGTTAAGTGTACACACAGGTACCTGCATGGAGACCCAAGAGGTGGTGCTGAAACACAGTTGCCTTGGGGAGCTCTCCTGGCCACAGGAGCCCTGATGCTGCAGAGCCCAGGCTACCCAAGACTCTGCTATCCAGCTTTGCTTGGCTGTTGCTCCTCCTTCCTGGGAGCTCAGCCTACCCAGCTATGGGTAGTAGACCTTACTCTTGGGATGTTTCTAACCATGACCCTCTCATCCTTACCTCCAGAGACAATCAAGCATGCTTCCTCCCATCCTGTGGGCAAGCAGAGGCAGTGATAGATGACAAACTGATGGACTGGCGCTGTGTGCTCAGGAGTCTCCCCCCTCCCCCACATTTCCTGAAACTCCTGTAAGTATGGAACTTTTCAAAGGACTGCTGGACAGGGTCCTCTGGAAAGCCACAAGGGACCCTGTTCTGAGGAGGATCATTGTTCACCTGTCCAACACCTGCTGGGGACCCGGCATCACTGGCATCATTCTACATTGCCAATGCCAGGCTCTGGGCCTCAACACTTTCCACCTGAAGGGACACACTTCCAACAAGCACATCTCCAGGAAGGTAAAGCCACAGAGGAGAGAAGAAAGGCTGGAGATAAGACTTAAAAAGATTTGAACCTGACGGGGAAAGACTGAAACTGATCCCAGGGCACTCTCTCGCTGTCTGTTGTCTTGTCTTGTCTCTTACAGTTAATGAATCTGTCATTGGGAGGGGCCAGACAACAGTGATAGACAAGGTGTTCTTTACAGTGATTCCCATCAACAGGTGTCCCTCAGGATGACCTGCCTGCTGTTCAAACCACATGTGGTGCTTTCTCCAGCTGGGGAGAGGATGTTTGCACCTGCTCTTCCCTGTCACAGTGCCTGGCAACTTCATAGTCCCCGTGACTCAGTCTTCAATGCTGCAGCAGATTTCTGTCATTCTCATTCTCTCTTTTGGCCTCTTAGAACACACATCTCCCTCCTCGACCACATGTTCCCTCATCCAACAAGCACCTACAAATTTCCATGGCAGTTTCAGTAAACAGAGAAGGCACAGAGCCTGTTTGCATGGGACTTCCAACCCAACCTGTTAGACCTCAAGAAAATCTGCACTCTGTCATCCCACAGGCACACTAAGTGTATGAAAAGGACATGCTAAGGTCTGTGGGAGGTTGCTGTAGGAGAGCCGACCAATCCTGACATTCGGAGAAGCTTCCCGGAGGGGAGGGGCTCATGCTGAGCCCTGCCAGAGAATCAAGACTTCAAAGGCAAGAATGGAGAAAGGACAGATGGACACAGTGGTGTGAGAGAAGTTCGGCACTCAGGAAGAACTGATGAGGCTCCACCCCAGCTGAGGAGCTATTGGCAACCGATCACTCTGAGGAGAGGGGTAGTCATTTTTCCTTGGAGGTGTGGCTTCCGATACTTTGCCCAGGCTCATGCTAGCAGCATTGATTGAACTCAGTGAGTTAAAAAAAAAAAAAGCCATGAAATTGAGAGGGTCTTGGGGGAAGTGGAATCAAAGAATTGGGGGTAGATATGATCGAGATGCATTATATACATGTATGAAATTATCAAAGAATAAATAAAAAAATTAACCTTTGGCCTGAAAGATGGTCCAGGTAAAGATGTCTGCCACTAAGCCTGACAACCTGAGTTCAATTTCTAGGGACTACATTGTGGAAGAAGAGAGCAGGCACCTGCAAGTTGTCCTCTGACTTACAGACATATACCATGCATGTACGTGTGATCAGTCACACACATACACACCTTGGAGGCCCTGATAAGAATTTTAACCCTTACTGCACAAGATCAAGCCAGTCAACTTTCCACCATGGATCAGAGGGGGACTCAGGATGCTCCACCCCAGCTGAGGAGCTATTGGCAACTGATGACTGCTAGAGAGGAGCAGTCATTTTTCCTTGGAGGTGTGGCCTCTGATACACACATCAAGTAAATAATAAATAAATGCAATTTTAACCTTGTTTTAAAAGTAATGGGCTGGAGAGATGGCCTAGCAGTTAAGAGCACCGACCGCTCTTTCAGAGGACCCGGGATCGATCCCTAGCACCTGCATGGCGGCTGAGAACCGTCTGAAACTCTAATTCCAGGAGAACTCCAGTTCCAGGGGAATCCGACACCCTCTTCTGACCTCCACGGCATTGCACAACATGGGTGCACAGACCTGCATGCAGACAGTACATTCATACACATACAGAAATAAATAAAATTTTTAAAAAAGTAATGTATAGGGACTGGAGAGATGGCCCAGTGGTTAAGAGTGCCGACTGTTCTTGCAGGGGACCCGGGTTTGATTCCCAGCACCCACATGGTGGCTGAGAACCGTCTTTGACTCCAGTTCCAGGGGAATCCGATGCCCTCTTCTGCCTCCGTGGCATTGCACAACACTGGTGCACAGACCTGCATGCAGACAGTACATTCATACACATAAAAGAAATAAATAAAATTTAAAAATAAAAATAAAAAATAAAGTAAAATAAAATAAAAATAAAAGTAATGTATAGTCTGAGAATGGCAGAGGTGACTAGTTAGATCCACCTCCTAGGGATGCAGAGAATGACCTCAAGAGCAGCAAGGAGGCCTATGGCCATGGTGGTGGTGGGGACAGATGACACACAAGGAGCACCACTCTATTCAAGGATAGAAAAGGATCCGGGCATGGTGGTACACACCTTTAATCCCAGCACTTGGGAGGCAGAGGCAGGCAGATCTCTGTGAGTGAAAGGCCAGCCTGGTCTACATAGTGAGTTCCAGGACAGCTGGAGCTACAGGGAGACCCTGTCTCAAAAAGACAAAAAAAAAAAAAGGAAAAGAAAAGAAAATGCAAACATATACTAGAATCCTTGTGTTCACAACATACTAATTTTACATTGAATTTCATACTAATATATGAATTGTAGTATGGTACAAGATTCCAAATCTGTAAGTATCTGTGCCTCTCTTCACCTCCCACCAGCATCACCCAAGGCTCATGGGTATATTTCCCAGTGGGGCAGGTCTCAGCCTCTAATGTAATCAAGCTGTTAATAGCCTGGGAAAGGGCAGCACAGTATCAACACACCAAAGACCCCAACACACATCCTCATCCTTCCATGTACCTCAAAGAACCCATGAGACCCAGTTTTCATTGGCAATTCAGTTAGACTTTTGCCTTAGCTTGAATTGTTATAATACGGTACCTTAACTGGATACTTTATTAACAGTATACATTTATTGATCTCAGTACCAGAGACTAGGCAGTCACTATCGAAGCATCAGTAGGTGCTGTGTCTACTGAGGATTGGTTTCTCAAGGATAGTACTTCCTGTGTCCCCACAAGGCCAAAAAGATGGAATGTTCTTTTATAGGTACTAATCCCAATAAGAATGTGGATTCTTCAAGACCTCATTATTTCCCAAAGTCCCATTCACCTAACTCTAACACAATAGGAGTTAATTTTTGTATTTTTTTATTTTTATCTTTTTGAGACAGGGTGTCCCTTAATTCCAGCTAGTCTGGAATTCACTATGTAGAGCAGGCTGGCCTCCATCTCACAGAAATCCACCTCCTTCTGCTTCCTGAGTGTTGGTATTAAAGGTGTGCACCACTATGCCTGTCTTTTGGAATTAATTTTGGAAGGACACAAACACTCAGAGCTTTGCAGATACTGCGTGATCTTGGAGCTGGGAATTGGCCAGATCTGCCTGAGTTCTAGATCCATGCTTGTCTTTCTTCCTTTCTCTAGCAGACCACCCTAGAGAAGAGAATGCTGTGTGCCACAGTGTCTTTCACTTTCAAGATTTGTGATACTGTAGGAAAGGGGGGTGTTGGTGCCATTACCCCTGAGTTTCTGGGCCATCGGAGCCAAGGGACAATGCTCTGCAACACGGCCCATAGGCTCTGCCATAGCAGTGGCCTCACAGCATCAATGTGAGCCTTTAGGGTCTGGACGAGCAGGATGCAAAGAGCCTTCAGCTCTTCCTGCACACTCACCACTTCCTGTACATTCAGGGGCTTATGGGAGCTGGCAGCCTCTCTCCCTGATTTTTGTCAGTACAGGAGCATATGGTGAAAACACAACGAATTTTCCACAGCCTAGCCAGCTCAAGATGCCGTGTGTAACAGTGGGAGACCTGAGTTCCATTTTCGCAAATCCCATCAAAGCAAATCATACAACTCATGGAGTGGGCATGGGATTGTCTTACCAAGCACCATTTGTCATTCAGAAATACATACTCTACTCCCGAATCTTTGATTGACCAGATCTTATGTGTTAGGCACCATAGGGCTGCTGATATCTCCTTGGGTACAAAGTGTTAAGGACTAGATAGGAAGGCAGATACAGAACAGAATAAATTGTAAAGCAAAGCATTCATTCGAGACAAATGAAGGTATGCATAAGGCAATTATCCCACCCTGGCTATGCTCGTTCTAGCTCCCTTTAATCTCCTGTACCTTTTCTAGATTGTGCTGTCTCAACTTACTGAGATCCCACTTCCCACTCCACTACCCCAAACAGCTTATCCCACCCTGAAGATCAGCGGCCCTCTATGTCTCTCAAGTCAGTGGGCATTTCCTTCATTTCCTATCAAGACTGAACAAAGAACTCTTAACAGTGAAAGGACCAGCAAAACACTTGAGTAGATATTTACACACACACACACACCACAGACACACACACACACACACACACACACACACACACTACAGGATGGATAACAAACATGAAAAGGTGTTTAACATTATTAATAAATAAATACCCAGTACTACTAATAAATGAGAAATACCTAGTACTAAAATCCAACTTTAAGTTTTGAGAAGGATCTGAAGAAACCAGAGCCCTACACTCTGGAAGGAAAGTGGGACTCTGGATTCACTTTGTTTCTTTTTTTTTTTTTTGCCAATGTTTTATTGAAGCTCTGTGCATTTCATACAAAATTACATTATAAATCAAATCTAGATGTATTCACTTTGTTAAGCAGCTTAAAAGTTTCTCAAAATCTTGAATGTTAGTTAATATTGAGAGATTCCATTGCTAGAAACATATCTGATAGTACTTGAAGCATAGGTCCAAATGAAAGCTCACACATGCGTGTTCACAACATCAATATACATTAGTTAAGAAAATAAAAACAGGGGGCTGGAGAGATGGCCTAGCGGTTAAGAGCGCCGACCACTCTTACAGAGGATCCAGGTTCGATCCCCAGCACCCACATGGCGGCCAAGAACCATCTGAAACTCCAATTCCAGGAGAACTGCAGTTCCAGGGGAATCAGACACCCTCTTCTGACCTCCGCGGCATTGCACGACACGGGCATGCAGACAGTACATTGATACACATACAGAAATAAATAAATGCCGGGCGTGGTGGCACATGCCTTTAATCCTAGCACTTGGGAGGCAGAGGCACGTGGATCTCTGTGAGTTCGAGGCCAGCCTGGTCTACAAAGTGAGTTCCAGGACAGCCAGGTTTACCAGGGAGCCCTGTCTCAAAAAAAAAAAAAAAAAAAAAGAAAAGATAAGAAAAGAAAAACATAAAAAAAGAAAAGAAAAATAACCTATGATCTCAGCAGCTGATGAACCAATAGGCAATATGTAATAGAACTATATAGTGCAGTATTATTTAGGGATAAGAGAATAAATTAACACTACATGCTACAACATGGACAAATATTGGCATTATGCTGCAGTCAGAGAACTGGTCTCAACTGCTCTCATATTGATTGTGTGATTCCATTTGTATGTAGAAGAAGCCAATCTATAAGGCAGAATATAGTTGGTGGTGTCTATTCCTGGGGAAGCAGAGGTTGACTGCTAATAAGTGTGGTCTTTTTAGGGTAATGAAAATGTAGTGGAATCAAGTGATAGTGATGATTTCACAGCTGTGAGTCCATTGCAACCCACTGAGCTGGGTGAGAGAAAGGGTAGATGTCACTGTATATGAATTCAGTAAAGCTATTAGGCACAGCAAGGTATGAGTGGTAGGGCTGGAGGTAAGTTACAGGTGGGGTTTCTGGGGAACCTTGGGACCTCTGTGTGTGCCTTGGTAGGGGGGGTGCTTGGTGGTAGATGTAGGACTGTTTGGAAGGGGAGATGAGGATCATCTTGCTGGAGAAGAAGTGCATCTGTCTGCAGTCAGCTGGGCTGGGGTTCAGACACTGGAGTTCAGGGAGCTGAATGCCTTCCAGAACTTGGCCTCAGCTCCAGATGCCATGGTGTATGGCGGGCAGTCCTCCAAAAGGGACGGACTTTTGACATTGAAGGTTTTCTCATGCCTAAGAGCTCTCACCTCTCTAAGGAGGGAGTTAGAGATCCAGCAACTCCTCCAGTTTATGTAGAGAGAGGGGATGAGGACAAGTTGGGGCAAGTTCATGATACTTGGGCGAACACCGCTGAACTCTGGGATGCTGCCTGTGCCATATCTGGGAGGCGCCAAAGAAGATATAAAAGTCAACTATGTGAAAATGAGGGCTCTCTCACCATATCATCACAAGCCTGAAGGCGTAGAGGTCACTGAGTCCATGTGGGGACTTTGGATTTACATGGGGGAAGGAAGCTGCTACTTGGTATATTAAGTTATTTCTGTTCACTTTGTAGGCAAGCCTGAGTAAACTGCTTAGACTTCCCTGAACTGTGGTTCAGAGAGCCTTTCTTGTGGGTCTCGGGAACCCAGGGGTGAGGGGAGGCAGGACAACATGGACGTGGGCATCTCCCTGGTAGAATCTTAATCACACATGAACTAAAACTGCCACCCAGACACCAGGAAATGGCACCCCCTTCCTGGCCTTCCTGCTCCTAGGCTTTATTACTCTTTAGTTCCTTCTCTTGTCAACACTGGGTGACCCAGCTCACAGCCACCCTTCCTTAGGAAGGATTGTAGCTGTGTTTTGTACCATGGGGTCCAGCCTTTGACCATGAGCTAATTGATCTGTGGTCACCCTTGTTACCGGGAGCAGCTGGTTCTCTCTTGTCTGAAAGACAGTTGCAGGCGAAGTCTGCCCATAGCATTGACACGAGTCCTGGGGCTGCTCACTTGGAGATCTCTGATGCTGCCTTGGCTCCCGCCCATTCTGAAGCTTGGTGACCCAGATAATCATAGTGTGGGCTACCTACATTCTTCTGCTTGTTCCATAAGCTGGAGCGTTCCTTAGGGTGCTCATGAAGAATGGCTGAGCTAAGAGACAGGCTCAGCTTCCAAAATGTCCAATTGCAGAGAATATGGTCATGAAGGAATCACCTAACCCTCAGAAAGGGATATGTGACAAGATAGAAGACTTGGGAGACCCTCAAACACTGATTCTAAGATGCTTTCTTTATCTGCCTCCCTAATAGTGAGGGACCAGGGCCAGGTTGGCACCCCCTCACTGGTATGTAGTGAGTGAGCTGTCTCCTCTGGCCAGGGACATTATGGGAAGAACTAGAGAGATGTTTGGCTGACTTGTTGTGAGTCAAGGTCCATATTGAAACCTTGCTGGTTACTTCTCCAGAGAGCAGTGTGCTCAGCTGGCCCAGTCAGGCTGCTGCCCTCTCCACATGGGTGTGAGATCTGATAAACACCAGATATACCAAATGCCATTTCAGCCTCTGCTTCCAGGCAACTCACTGGCAGCACCTAAAAGGTAGGCACAGGTCTAGTGGTCAGGACTCCAGGGTACAGAATTTATATACCATATACGGTATGAACTATCACTAGGGAGCCATGTGACTGGGAGAAGAGACAAAAGAGTCAGCTTGTCACTCAGCTATCTCAGACTGTCAGGAACACCCACCTCTAGAAGCCAGCAAGAGAGGACTGAGGAGAGGCCCTGGTAGCTGAGAATGCACCTACCAGGCAAGAGACTCAAATGTCACTGATGTAGCTCAGCTACATGAGAATGCACCTACCAAGAGACTCAAATGTCACTGATGTAGCTCAGCTACATGAGACTCATGAACATTAATCCACTAAAGAGACTGTCCTCCCTGTACCCATCTGAGTGACTTCAGCATGTATCCAAACATGTAAAGTCATGCCACTTCTAAGGCAATTCTACTTCCCATGGGGATCTCGGATGGTTATCTATGAAAATTCTCTTGGTTTATTTCCATTATTCCTTTTGGTTTTCAGATATGGGACTGGAAGGAGGGATGGAAGGGGGGAGAGAAGGAAGAAGGAATGGAAGAAGGGAAAGACAGAAGGATGGTGGGAAGAGAGGTAGAGGTGGAAGAAGAGATGAAAGGAGGGAAGGAGGGAGGGACAAAGGAAGGAAGGGAGAAAGGGTCAATTAGATGTGACTTGGGCGGTTAGGGACTATCATGAAGATGTTTGTGACAACTCAGGAGAAGGGGAAGGAAGCTACTGTGGCAGGCCTAATGTCCCTTTCAGGGTAGAATTTTGTGTTTTTCTCTATTCTTTGTGAAATTTCCTAAGGCTCCATTTGGGCTGTTGATCATTTCTATGAAGGATGAAGACTAATGCCCCTCTCCTACCGCACAGTGTTTCTGTCTCACATGCATATGTGTAGAAGGCTGACACGACCCAGAGCACGCCACAGTCAGTGTGGTGAGAGAGGCACCACAAGGCCTCTTGCATGGGTGAGTGGGGTGGGAAAATTTCCCTAAGGCTTGATCTAAATAAAGCCCCAGTGAAGAAATCTATCAGGAACCAGAAGTGAACTGAGTCACTGAGAGGGTTGAGAATGCCTTTGGAGGCAGCCCTGCCTTTTTACAAACCCAAGGAAGAGGTTTCCCCAAGTGACAAGGATGGGATAAGCAGCGATCGTTGCTCTTCTGGTGGCCTACACATTAAGTCTCAGCAGGAGTATCTGCAGCCTGTCAAATAGATAGAGTAGGACATAAATGAGAAATCCTGCCTAACACAGGTACAAATGAGGCTGCGGCCTGGGTTGGGGCTGTTTCAGGACCAAAAGGACCAAAGGCTTCAACTATGACTTTGGACATTGTCTCCAAATTTTAAACATTGTGTTTATGTACAAATGTTTAAAATGTCTTTTGGATGGATATAAACATTTAAGACACCGTGATTATCTTTAACCCATTCTAACACCTTTTAACTTTTTTCCATATACTGGCATCATGAACAAATAAAGCAGTTGATTCATACCCTTTTCAACAATGAGACACTCTGGCAAATTATATTATATTAATCTGTGATCAAGTATTTAAATGCTCATATAACACCCAGTGGGTGTGAATAGGAACAAGAAACATGGGCTATGCAAATTAGACATTTCAGTCCTTTTAAAATAATTTCCTCTCCATATGGGTCCTGTTGTTTTAAGTTCCAACCAAATGATAGAACTCATGATTGGCCACCAAGCTGTTCCACTTCTTTGGGTTGCATAGACCCAGAACCACTAATAGACCAAAAAGTTTTAGAGTCCTCATGTGTAGGTGTCCACCATGTGCAGGTGGGAGCTTCCTGGCCCTTGCTGGACCCCTTAGGGAACTCTTTTTCATCCAAATTTGGGCCAGGCAGCTGCAGTCCTGGACAGTGAGGTCAGTGGTTTGGTATTATCCTTGTCTACGTCACCTAATAGGGGATTGGTGTCTGAAGGAGATTTGAACTCAGATCTCCCGAACCCTTGTCAATAAACATGCTCATATTTGTCCATATCAGTTCATGCCTTTATGAGCATCCAATTAGAGAGTAGTTCGTTACTCCCATAATGCTGTCACTCTTCCACCAGTCCACAGATCTTGCTAGCCAGTTGTTGTAGTTCACAGGATTCACAGCTGGATAAGGTTGATGATCATTTTTCCTTTCAGTAGCACGCATAACAGCTTCTAGCTCTATGAAAGCTAGTCGGCAGAGACGAGGCTCTGAAGGAAATCAACTTGATTTCCCCTTGTTTGTTTTAGTTCCTGTATGCAGTGTCTTCAGCAATATGGTCTTACTGTCAAGTTTTGGTGAGTAACAAAGAGTCTCTGAGAGCCCTGGTCAACATTCCCTAGAAAGGAAGTCCATAACTATCACTGAGGTTTCATTTCGTTAGCCTATGATATCTAGAAGGGGCAATGTCCCCCTCTGTTATAAGGAAACTCTTTTTAACCTCTTTTAAAATTTTTATTTATTTTTTATTTGTATGAATGTACTGTCTGCATGTAGGTCTGTGCACCTGTGTTGTGCAATGCTACGGAGGTCAGAAGAGGATGTCAATTTCCCCTGGAACTGGAGTTAAAGATGGTTCTCAGCCACCATGTGGGTGCTGGGGATCAAACCTGGGTCCTCTGCAAGAGCAATTGGCGCTCATAACCACTAGGCCATCTCTCCAGCCCCATCTTTATATAATCAATAGGCATATACTTTGAGACACTTCTACAGTGTTAGGTTTCCATATGGCTTTTTCCAAAAGCCTTTATTATCACTTATCCCTCTTTATACTCCCTTCCCTGCCCTGCCCTCCCCTCCCATTCCCCACTCCATTTAACCCTCCTTACTCTGACGTTCCTCTTTCTCCCTTCGTATCACTGCATTCTACCACCCCTGACAGGAAGCCTCCTCCGTCCCCTTGGTCATTTGTTAGTTTCCTTACTTCTGTGGAATTTCAAATTGAGTCATGTATATCTAAGATTTCAAAGCTGGGATCATCCAGTTATGAGAGAGAACATGCAGTGTTTGACTTTTGGGGTCTGGGTTTACCTCATTCAGGATGATTATTTCCAGTTCCATCCATCTACAGCTGAATAAATATGGACCATACCTTCATTATCCATTCATCAGTTGACATCCATATAGATTGTTTCCAGTTCCTGGCTATTATGAAAAGGACAGCAATGAAAATGGATGGATAGGTATTTATGTAGTAGGGTATAAAGTCTTTGGAGTATATGCTCAGGAGTGGTATGGTTGGCTCATGTAATAGATCAATTTCTAGTTTTAGAGGAATCTCTCCACTGATTTCTATAGTGACTGCACAGTTTGCACCACCACCATCAGTGGATAAGTGTTCCCCTTCTCTACGTCTTATTTCTATGGTGGCTGCACAGTTTGCACCACCATCAGCAGTGGTTAAGTGTTCCCTTTCCCTACATCCCCTTCTCTACGTCTTATTTCTATGGTGGCTGCACAGTTTGCACCACCATCAGCAGTGGTTAAGTGTTCCCTTTCCCTACATCCCCTTCTCTACGTCTTATTTCTATGGTGGCTGCACAGTTTGCACCACCATCAGCAGTGGTTAAGTGTTCCCTTTCCCTACATCCCCTTCTCTACGTCTTATTTCTATGGTGGCTGCACAGTTTGCACTGCCATCAGCAGTGGATAAGTGTTCCCTTTCCCTACATCTGCACCAGCATTTGTCATGGTTTGGTGTTTTGTTTTGTTTTTTTATCTTAGTCATTCTGACGAGAGTAAGATGAAAGCTCAAAGTGGTTTTAATCTTCACTTCCCTGCTGACTAAAGATAGTGAATATTTAAAAAAGTATTTTAAGCCATTTTGCTTCATATTTAGAGAACCTCTATTCATCTGTTTGCTCCAATTTTTAATTAATGGAACATTGCCCCTACTACATTCAATAGGCTGGTAAAGTACCCAAATGCCAAAACAGACCCAGTCTTTTGAAGCTGCTGGACAGACATCCCATAGACCTTCAAACAATGCTGCCATTCCCCCTATTCTTGGTTACTCACCAGCACTTCAGGGTAAGACTCTATAGCTGAGGAACTACAAACATGAGCTGTAGAACAAACAGGGAGAAATCAAGGTGGTGCTGACTTCACGGCCTCATCTCTACTGTGTAGCTTTCATAGTGCCAGAAGGTGCTATGCAAGCCACCTGAAGAGGAAATTCAGCATAAACTTTACCAGGTGCGAATAATGCATCTATAATAACAATTGGCCTGGAAGATACATCTACTTGAACAGATATTAGAGGAGTAACCAACTACTTTCTAATTAGATTTAAAGTCTGCTTCCTAGGATGTAGCCCATACCTGACATTGCTATCAGGCCTAGGAGCCTGAGGCTAGACAGCCCACAGGCCATGGAAGAAAGCCTAATACAACTATTCTGCTTAATAGATTTAGTATTAAAATGATCTCTAATGACTTATTGTTATACCCATAGATTAATGTGTCTCTCAACTCTCAGAAGAGAAAATTTCTTATGCAGAAGATGGTGATGAATACAGAAATCTACAACTGGTCAACATGTAGAGAATAATAGGCTGTACACTGCTTTTTCCTGAATAAGATACCTATATCAAGCCTCTGCTTTCTAAGGCTCAGGGATCATTGCAGAAGGGGGTGGGGGGTGCTGTAAAGATTGTAAGAGCCAGAGGAGGTAGATGACCAGAAGGAACAGAATTTTCCAGAGAACTAATCAGTTACTCAAATGAACTCACAGCAATGCTGACAACATGAACAAATCCCATCTAAGCTCAAGCAAGACAAAAATCCCAACATGCACTTGAGGAAGTATTTAAGAAACTCCAACTTTATCTGAGGAACTGCTGGCAATTAAGGATTGCTAGAAGAGGGGCAGTCTCTTTCAAGGATGGGACTCTTTGTAGGTTGACTATGCTCCAGTGGATGAACCCACACCAAAGGGCATTTAGAGACCTAAAACTGGTACTATATATAGGCCTTTATATATATATATATATTGGAATAAAGAAATTTGGCTGACAGTTATTGGAGGGGATCTAAATATGATCAAACTATATTGTACAGAATTCACAAAAAGCAAATTCAGAAAAAGGTAGATGAGACAGACACCTTTAAAAAAAAGAAATTTCATGTTTATGTTTTAACACTGCCTGCATCTTCCTTCTCTCCTGCTTCTATCCTCTCAGGAGACCCACCCTGGAGAGTCTCTATCTGCCAAGCACAACCAGCAGACCCGTAAGTACTAACATGTGACTGCATGATAGTAGTTTGTGTGCTGACCTGAGTAGACAGGAGGTGCCCAGGCTAATCATAGCCTGCAGATGTTGAAGCATTGATTCTGGATGTGGGCTGAGTAAGAAGATGGTTCCTCCAATGTAGGTGGCACTACTGTCCCATCCACTGAAGGCTTGGGCAGAACAAAAGGAGAGGAAGGAGGAACTTGCCTTTCTACTGCTTCACTGCTTGAGCTGGCCTGTCCCATCCCCTGTTTACATTCTCATGGGAATGGAATTCACACTCTAGCTCTCTTGGTTCTCAGGCCTTTATGTTATTAGCTTTCCTGGGTCTTTAACTTCCAGAGGACAAACAATAGGGAATCTTAGCCTTCACAATCATTTGACCTAATTTCTAGAAAGTTGCATTATCAGTCATCTATTTATGTATCATATATCTATATCATCAACATCATTTATCAACCATCTATCTTTTTCATGTATCTATTTACTTAAAATCTTCATATGTCATCTGTGAATTTCTTCATATCACTATATTTCTATATTTATCTACTGTCTGTTCATTATCTATCTATCTATGTATCTATCTATCATATATCTATTATCTGTGTACATGTCTGCCTAAATATCTGTCCTGGTTAGCTTCAACTGTAAACCTGACACATCTCAGAGTCATCTGAAGGACTTTGAACTGAAGAATTGCTGCAATCATATTGGCCTGTATCTGTATCTCTGAAAGATCATCTTAATTGATGATTGATGTGGGAGGATCTAGCCTGTGTGGGAGTTACCATCCTTGGGCAGGTGGGTCTGTGCTGTATAAGAAAGCTAGGTGAGCATCAGTCAGTAAGCAGCATTTCTTCTTCAGTTCCCACCTGAGTTCCTCAATGATCAATTGTAACCTTTTCCTCTCTGAAGTTGCTGTTGGTCAGAGTGTTTTATCACAGCAACAGAGAAGCAAACTGGGACACTAACTGTCCAGCCATTGGTCCATGTACTCATCCATCCACCCATCCATCCATCCATCCATCCA
>VZQC01007398.1:1379443-1438874 GCA_009823505.1 Rhizomys pruinosus | reverse complement strand
GCATCCATCCATCCATCATCTATCTCTCCTACTGGTTCTGGTCCTCTGGAGAACACTGACTAATAAGTACACTGGTGGGGGGACGGTATATTATAAAATGCTGAGTATGTTTTTCCCAGGATGGAGAGCTCTTTGACACTAGGAAGATCCTGTGCTCCACTGACTTCTGCATCTAGTGCTGGTAAACAGCTGTAGCTGGCTCTCCCCATTTTACCCCTGGTTGTTGTTTTATCCCAACTCTTTTAGCCCTCTCCTAAATTTGATGCTTGGAACCGTATTTTTTTCTTCAGGATATCTCCAGTCACGAATGTACTTTTGTTGTCTTTGCTCTTTAGGTCTTGTCTTTCTTTCCCTGGCGCAGACAGTTGGTTTTTTCTTTTTGCTTTGGATAGTGGTCCTCCCCTGGCCCTTTTCTCCCCTGCTTCTGGAGTTACTCTGTACATTTTTTGGTGCTCACATGCAAACATCCCGTCTTATTGCCTTTACCTCCACACTCATCCCGTCTTTTCCTACATGTGGCTGACTTCATCTTAGTCTGGATAATTTTCTGTGAACTGTCCCAATCCCAGTTGTCTGCTACAGGTTTGCCCAACTTTCTTCACCTCTGAATTTTAAAAAATTGACACTAGTATTTTCTACTCGAACACTTTCCTATTGTCAGATTGTTTTTGTATGCCCCCCCTTCTGCTTACTACCTCTCATTTTCCTTTTGAGATAGAGTGTCATGTAGCCCAGGCTGGCCTTGAATTCGTTATGTAGTTCAGGCAGACCTTGGCCTTCTGATCCTTCTGCCTGTTTCCCACGTTCTGGCATTACAGTTTCTTTTCTCCTGGTGTCTTACAGTGTCTGGAAGAGGATTCACTCCTCACCTGGCTGGTTCCTGTGGGGGTGCAAGATGAACAACAGGGATACCACAGTGAGGCTGCCCAAGTCCAAAGCCAGCTCTACTCTGAGCCGTATGGCCTCGAAGAGGAGACTTAACTGCTCTGAGCTCCATGTCTGTTAATGGGAGAATCATGACACCTGCTCCATAAGGCTGTCATGGTCATTAGATGAGAATAAAATTCACTTACCTTTTCGAACAATCCTGGTTCTTCTTATCACTGCATCTGTATCTGATAAAAAGAAAGAAACTGGATTCTGTTCCAGTTGCTCCTTGCACTGCTTCATCTTTGCTCAGTGCAGACACTGCATGGAGCTACTCAACACAAACGGGAGGCTAATGTCACTTGGAGGTCTGGGTGGCTAGGGGTGGGCGTAGGACTGCAGAGCCATGTGACAGAAGCTCAGTGGCTGGGTGGCTACTCTCTCACAGTCGTGCTGGTTCCTGGAAGCAGATGTGACACTGATTCAGCACTGTTTCTCAGCTCCTGCCTGCAGGAGAGAGGGTCCAGGGACCCCTGGCCATCACCATGAGAGCAGCCACCGCAGTTTCTGAAGATCTTTATTTCATTCCACCTACTCCTGGAACCTCCATAGTGGGGTGGGGGAGAGAGAGGAATAGAGAACCCCTAGGCAGGAGGCACTTCCTTAGTCTTTGAACCTGAAGGTTTCTTTCATTTCCAGACTGTTAATGACACTCTTCCATTTGTATCTGGAGTCTATACCGATTTTTTAACCCTTAAAATTGCACCTTTATAAAATTAACAAGATTCCTGGAGGAAATAGAGCTTAGCCAGTAGAATCTGCCTTGATCTGTGCATCTCACACCCCTCACTTCTCCCTTGGTCCTGGTCTTATCTCCTTCCTCCGTTTTTCTCACTACAACTGGATGAGACTTCTTTACCCAGTCTCACATCTCTGTCTCCTTTTGTAGCATCTTTCAAATGGTAAGACAACTCAGCTAGTGTATTAGTCACTTTTCTGTTGCTGTGATAAAGCACCATGACCAAGGAACTTATAAAAGGAAGAGTTTATTTGAGCTTACGATTGGCGGTTCCAGGGAATTAGAGTCCATTGTGGAGGGAGGCATGGCGGCTGGATCTGGAGCAGCAAACGGAGGGTCACATCTCGCAAAGAGCACAGGAAACAGAGAGAAAGCAACTGTAGAGCATGAGGCTTGTTAAGCTCACTAAGCCTGCCCCCAGTGACACACTTCCTGCAGCATGGCCACATACCCCAAGACCTCCAAAAACAGCGCCACCAACTGGAGACAAACGTCTGAATACCTAGAGCCTATGGGGGACACACATTCAAACCACCACATTCCACTCCCTGGCCCCCATAGGCTCCTGACCATATAAAATGCAAAATGCATTTAGTCCAACCTTAAAAGTCCCCACAGTCTTTACCAGTCTCAATGCCATTCAAAAGTCCACAGTCCAAAGTCTCTTCTGAGACTCAGGCCAATCTCCTAACTGTAAGCTCCTGTAAAATCAAAAGGCAAATTACATACTCCCAATGTACAGTGGAACCGAATACACATTCCCATTCCAAAAGGGAGGAATAGAGGCATAGTGAGGAAATACTGGACCAAAACAAGACCGAAAACCAGCAGGGCAAACGCCAAGTCCTGTAGCTCCACATGCGACTTCTGGGACTTGACTTCCAAAGGGCTTACACGGCTCAGCTCTTCCAGCTTTGCTTGCAACATACATCTCTTTCTTAGGCTGGTACCACTCCCCGTATGCAGCTCTCCTTGGCAAATATCTCACAGGTCTGGCATCTCGAAAGTCTTCTTGGGGTCTCCGCTGCCAACCAGGCTTCATACTCACAGCTTCACGCAGTGGCCTATCACGGCCTTCTTTATTCAGGGACACCCCTGCTGTACTCTTCCTGGCCTCTTTGGCTCTCTGAAACCGTGGAGGAAGAGCTGATGACCCCTTCACTCTTGCAAACTTCATGTCTCTAAAGCCAGCACCACGTGAATGAAATTGCCGAATCTGGCTGCAAGTTCGGGCCAGACCCTGGCCCATTTCAACCACATTTGCTACTTTTCTCTGCCCTGGACTTGCTGGAGGATTAGCTGGGTGTGGTCTTGCCCTGAAGGTACTGATTCTTTTGTTTACTTGTAAATCTCGAAGCCCTTCCTTAATCACTTTAAACTCCTTATCAAAAGGAAACTCTCCTTCACAAGCCTTGGCCCCACCTTTAATCTTCCTAGTGCAGTTTTCAGATCCAACCTCTCCTTCACATGCCTTGGCCCCACCTTTAATCTTCCTAGTGCAGTTTTCAGATCCAACCTCTCCTTCACATGCCTTGGCCCCACCTTTAATCTTCCTAGTGCAGTTATCAGATCCAAACTGTACATTTTGCATTTCTTTCTGCTCCATCTGCTCTTTTTCACTGTAGATCTGTATAATATTCACCATTAAAAGCCACGCCACCATTTCTACATTAGGCTGTCTTGAAATATCCTCCGCCAAAGACATCAGTCCACCGCTTTTCAACTTAGCATCAGGCAAGCATCTGGGCTGTGGGCAAACTGCTGCCAGACTCTTTATCAAAATATCCTGGTTGCTGCCTAAGTCTTTATTTTCCCCTGGAACCACATCTTTTGCAGCCATGCTTTCTTCCAGGCCTCCACTAGAATGGCCCTTTAAGCTCTGCTTACAATAGTCAACAGCCTTTCCAGCCCAAAGTTCCAAAGTCTTCCACACTTCTCCAAACATACACATGGTCAGGTTCTTCACAGCCAACAGCCCACTCTCTGGTACCAATAACTGTATTAGTCACTTTTCTGTTGCTGTGATAAAGCACCATGACCAAGGAACTTATAAAAGGAAGAGTTTATTTGAGCTTAGGATTGGCGGTTCCAGGGAATTAGAGTCCATTGTGGAGGGAGGCGTGGCGGCTAGATCTGGAGCAGCAAATGGAGGATCACATCTCGCAAAGAGCACAGGAAACAGAGAGAAAGCAACTGTAGAGCACGAGGCTTGTTAAGTTCACTAAGCCTGCCCCCAGTGACACACTTCCTGCAGCATGGCCACACACGCCAAGACCCCCAAACAGCGCCACCAACTGGAAACAAACGTCTGAATACCTAGAGCCTATGGGGGACACACATTCAAACCACCACAGCTAGGCTGCAGGGCTTCACAGTCCAGCTCACTGGCTCAGATCTGGCCATCTCTGTCTTGTTCCCTTCATTCCAACCACATTCAGTTGCTGTGCCTCTGTGCCCTTTTGAATTTGGACGCACTCAGCTATCCTTCAGCTGGTCCCCAGGCTGCCACCCTGTCCCAGGCCCCAGGCTAAGCCAGGAACCTGGCATCGAGACCATCACCATCCGTGTATTCTCCATCTTCCTGCAGGTGTTTAGTTACAAGCCTGCTCCCTCCCGGAAGTGTTAGACCTCTGAGAGAGCTGATACAAAACACAACTTTTACCTCTAAGGGAATAAGATATAGAGTATTCTGAGCCAAATATGAGTGACCATTGATTGACCATGACCCAAGAATACAATCAGCTCCAAATAGCAAGCTTCCATCATAGCAACGGTGACATGAGATTTTATTAATTACAGAACAAAGAAAGTCAGAACCAAGGCTTTCAACAAGTAGGTATTGTTGAATCATAGGTAGGTGGGTTACGACAAAGCTATGAGATCTCAAAGCTGGGTGTGGTGGCGCACACCTTTAATCCTAGCACTCAGGAGGCAGAGGTAGGTGGATCTTTGTGAGTTCAAGGCCAGCCTGGTCTACACAGTGAGTTCCAGGACAGCTTCAAGACAGGGAGACCCTGTCTCAAAAAGACCAAAAAACAAAAAAAAACAAAAAAAAAAACCCAAACAAACCCCAAAGCTATGAGATCTCCGCTGAGCCATCTCTCCAGCCCCCTCTGTTGACATTTCTTAACTTTTGGATTGGTGGAAGCTAATGATGTACTAAGAATACATTTTAAAGGTTTTAATAGTCACAAGGATGTTAAGTCAGACAAAGAAGTAGACAATGAACAGTTGCTAAGGGGACCAAGAAAATTGGCTGTGGATCTGTGGCATTCTGTCCATAGTCATGGAGTGTTATCCGGTCAGATTTGTAGAATCTTTGAAACAAGTGCACCCCAGCCCCCACTGATCCCCAGAAACTTAAATTTATAAGAACAGGAACCTTGCCCTGTGTAGTTTTACTTAAGGTAAGAGCTTAATATCTACTCAAGACAACTTGTAGTGAGTGCTGTACCATTCCCCTGGTCTACAGTTTGAGCCAGGCCTTGGTTGAATGAGCTGCCTCTCACCATTCCTAGAATCATGGGTGTGATTTTCTGTTCCCTTGGACACTGGGTTCTGGTCATAGGGCCACTGTGCCCAGGCAGGTCTCTCTCTCAGGTTTTATGGAACACTTCTAGAGAGGCCTGTGTAATGACTAGAGCCACAGAAAGACACAAACAACAGAGGCTACTCCCCACAAGTGGTCTGAGAAGAGGCAGAATCACTTAGAACCACATGAAGGACCCCAAAAGCACAAGGTCCCAGTACCCTGACCACCTGCATCTAAAACCCTCCACCACTGTTGCTGTGGACACCCTGACTTCAAGTTCAGAGCCCAATGGAGGACTAGTAGGATGTAATCTTCCCGTTCATTCTAATGCAGCTTGTCATGTAGAGGGTAAAATCACCTGCCTCCCCATGGAGTATCAAACAGCTGGCCATGCCCTGCACGGCATGTGCCAGTGATCACAGGCAGTTAATCAGCCTGGACAGTGTCTTTGGAAATGAATATTTGAAGGTAAAGTGCTAATGCACTGAGTGCATGAAAAGGTGAGCTCAGGAGGAAAGGGAAAGGATGCTGCTTAGAGAGTCCCATCATTATCAGCCATGCTGACACTTGCAAGCCTGTGTTCATAGAAGCATATTCAGGTCAGCCATGAGTGAACAGAGCCCGGCAGTGTCAGGCAATGATCGACAAGTAGTGTGGTATATCCAAGCTCACAGGTGGAGCATCACTCCCCCTGTGAACACCATTCAGTTCAACAGGAAGGTCTGATAAGTGACACATCAAGAATGAACTCAGAAGACATTGTGCTGAGCTACTCACAAAAGAATAAATACCATATGGCTAATTCATATGGGTGCCTGAAATCATCAAATCCAAACACTGAGAGTGGCAGTGAGTGCCAGGGGTAGAGAGTATGTTGTCAAATGCTGTAGAGATTCAGTTTTGCAAGATTAAAATGTTTTAGAAATCAATTGTACAAAAGTATGATTAAACTTAATACAAGAAACAATGGTTCTTACTTCATAATAAGAGCACAGAAGCCAGGAGTAGAGGTGCACAACTTTAATCCCAGCACTTGGATGCAGGTTCTCTGAGGTCAAGGACACTCTAGTCTGCATAGTGAGTTCCAGGCCAGCTGGGGCTACAAAGAGACACTGTCCCATATAAACAAACAAACAAAAAAGAGTACTGGAGACTCAGATGTGACTTTTCAAGGTCAAGTGTCAGCATAGAATGTCAGGTATGCCCATTTAGTACAGAGAACAGTTTATAAACCCTGAATGCAAGGCCCTTCCTTCCTTATTTTGGAAATCAGGAGGGGGCACTCTTACACATCATCTGGCTCTTATCTTGCCTTCTGTCACATGTTTGACTTTTTCTCAACAAAAACCACATGTGAGTTCATCTCTGTGCTTTAGACCCTGCTAACTTCAATGTTTGTCAGACACATGACCTTGCAGGCAAACTTGGCTGTAATTTTCTACTCCAAATTTCTAGTGAGTGTGTGTGTGTGTGTGTGTGTGTGTGTGTGAGAGAGAGAGAGAGAGAGAGAGAGAGAGAGAGAGAGAGAGAGAGAAAGAGAGAAAGAGAGAAAGAGAGAAAGAGAGAGGGGGAGATAGCAAAGTTCGAGTATGTGTCAAGCAATAGCTAAACTGGCAGGCATTAGTGGGGTCTAGTGTTTGTAGCTGGACCTAACCTGACCTAAGGCACATTTGAAAATGCATTATTAGGGTGCTGGAGAGATGGCTCAGCAGTTAAGAGTACTGGCTGCTCTTGCAGAGAACAGGGTTCAATTCCCAGCATCCAAATGGTAGCTAACAACCATCCACAAACTCTAGTCTCAGGGGCTCCAACATTCTCTTCTGACCTCCTTGGGCATTGCACAACAAGGGTGCACCTACCTACATGCAGGCAATACACTAATATACGTAAAATAAAATAGTAAATAAAAAAATTTAGAAGGAAAAGAAAATGCATCATTGGATGTAACACTTAAAACTACTGAACTGTATTTTACAAATGATAAGGATGGTATATTTTATTTTTATTGATTGATTGATCGATTGATTGATCTTTTTGTGACAGGGTCTCCCTGTAGCCACAGCTAGCCTAGAACTAGCTATGTAGACCAGACTGGCCTTGAACTCACAGAGGTCCCCCTGCCTCTGCCTCCCAGGTGCTGAGATTAAAGGAGTAAACTACCAACCACACCTGGCCTTTATCTTATTATTTTTTAAACACCATAAAAAGAAGTAGTCTGGGGCTGGAGAGATGGCCTAGCGGTTAAGAGCGCCGACCGCTCTTGCAGAGGACCCGGGTTCGATCCCCAGCACCCACATGGCAGCCGAGAGCCGTCTGAAACTCCAATTCCAGGAGAACTCCAGTTCCAGGGGAGTCCGACACCCTCTTCTGACCTCCGCGGCGTTGCACGTCACGGGTGCACAGACTTGCATGCAGACAATACATTCATACACATATGGAAATAAATAAATAAAAAAAAAAAAAAGAAGTAGTCTGTACAGAGATCTGTGGAGCTTGGGCAGGGACTGAAGTGTTGAGAGATAGGGGAATTTCAGGGATTGTTCCACGTGTCATACTTGTCAAGGAATGTGGGAAACCACTACTTCTGGAAACAGTGGAGCCTCCTACAGCAGCATCGTACCGTGGTGTGTGTCTGTAAACTGCTCCTGCAAGATCTGCATTTAAAAAGGTATCTCTCGCCAGGCGTGGTGGCGCATGCCTTTAATCTTAGCACTCGGGAGGCAGAGGCAGGCTGATCTTTGAGTTCAAGGCCAACCTGGTCTTGAGTTGAGTTCCAGGACAGCTGGGACTACAGGGAGACCCTGTCTCGAAAAGACCAAAAAAAAGTATCTCTCTCCACAAAAGATCAACATAATTTACAAATATAAATACATACATAAAGTGCAAATGTTTATTAAGTGAACTGGTGGAAATTCATCTTTTCTAGGTGCTTGGGAAAAATAGAAATTCAAATAGAAGGATTTGCATTTCTTTGGAAAACTAGAAAATGAAATAGATTTTTTATTCAAAATACATGTATACAAGTATTGTATTGGTAAAATTGCTTATACTGATATGAAAAGACAGAGGTATACTTTGTTCTCTGAATTAATCCAGATCTTAATGTTCCTCTGCTCACAGAGCCACCACACTGGCAAGGGTCCTGTCAACATGTCCTGCTGATCTGGCCTATAGCACAGTAGAATTGGGTGCCGTTTCTGGGCCTGATACTTAAGAGCTCCACCCTGACAGCTTTCTTTTCTCACCATTTTTGAGATCTAGCCTCCAAATAAAGATGTTCAGATGACTCTACTGAATAATGACTATTTGGGGAGGGGTGGAGAGCGGAAGCCCAGCCAGTCCTTGCCTGTGCTGATTCCTCTGGCAGAGGAGGAGCTGCTGGATAAAAGCAGCTGCCAGCACCACATGGGCAGCAGAACAGCACAGCTGATCCCAGAAAGGTCTGAGGAGTGTGAGGTATAGCAAATCCTTGCCAGAAGACACTAAGATGTGAGGTGCTGCAGCAGATAGGAATCACATGGACAGCAACGCTGGGAGCAGTTAGTGGGGCTCCTTTGTACTAACAGTGCAGTCCTGGTCTGCAAGGGGCCACATGCTATGCTGATCGTTTGTCATCACCCTGACCTAGCCAAAGGCCTGAGGCAGTTTCCTCCTCACAAAGCATGTGACACATCCCTGAGCAACCGTGAACACAGAAACTACCCTGTTTGTCTGGCTTATGGGAAAAGCGCATACAGGAAATGGATTCTGGAGCTGTCTTGGTGACCTGACACTGAAGGATGACCAGGGGGAACAGAATTCAACACTCACTGGAACCGAGGGGAAGTCCTTTATTAAAATCTACAAAGAACTCCAGCAGTAATAGAGTGTGAAAAGAAAATAAGACTTGCCAAAACAAAACAACAAACAAACAAAAAACTCCTGAGGAAACTTCTAGGGAAGTGAGAGGATTCTTCCTGAGGTTTCAAGCTTTTTTTTTTTTTTTTTTTTTTTTTTTTTGTGTGTGTGTGTGTGTGTGTGTGTGTGTGTGTGTGATTGTACTCTCTGCTTATAGGTCTGTGCACCCGTGTCATGAAATGCCTCGGAGGTCAGAAGAGGGTGTCGGATTCCCCTGGAACTGGAGTTAAAGTTGGTTCTCAGCAGCCATGTGGGTGCTGGGGATGGAACCCGGGTCCTCTACAAGAGCAGTCAGCGCTCTTAACCACTAGGCCATCTCTCAAGCTCTTTTATTTATATCAGATCTTGGCTGGCTGAGGTGCAGAGTTGGAGTGAGCCTCCTGAGATCTCGAAATGTGCTGACTATGCAGAGGATTGGGACAGGAAAGAGGTGGCACACAAGTGTAAAAAAAAAAAGAGCAGAGCAGGTCAGGGGCCTGGACATGGTTCAGTCTGTAGAATGCTTGCCACACAAGCACTAGGACCTGAGTTTCATGCCCAGAAGCAACGTTTAAACTATCAGGAGCAGTGGCTTGTAATCCCCGGGCTGGGTAGTGGAAGCTGGTGAAAACCTGGAGCTCACTGGCCCTGCTTGGCCAGATGTGGGTCAGTGGAAGACCCCGTGGATGACTGCTGTGGAACACCACCCAATGTTGGCCTTCGACCTCCACATGCACAGGCACACAATTGCACATGCAACTCCATACACACACACACACACACACACACACACACACAGATGTGCTGACAGAGAAAGCACTATGGAAGGGGTCAAAATTCTGGATGAGAAATACGCTGTGTTGGGAGCAGTTGGAGAATCTTGGAACAGGGATGCAATGATGCTCAGTTCAAGCAGTTTGCTTTTGTGGGAAACCTCTTCCTGCCATACCTCAAGCCTGCAGTGGACGACTATTAAGTGGATCAAGCTAGTCAGCTGCATTCGGGGAACTGAAGGACAGGGGCTGCTCTTTCACTAGGATCAGAAGACTTTGGGCTACAGGCCAGGGACAGTTCATTGGGAAAGGGAGCACAGGGCATCGCTAGTGTAGACTTAGGAGAGTTGGACTTGCAAGTTATCGACTTTATGATGGTGTGAAAGTGACACAAAGGGTGTAGAAATCACAGTTTGAATTTGGGATTTCTGTCTTTTCCCTGCCTAGCAGTGTTTGATGTCACTCTCTTTAAGGATGTTGGGCAGCACAGCAAGCGGCAGCTTCCCCCCACATGCCATGCTTAGGGCTCACTGTGGCTTTCGAGGCAAGACGATTGGGTCGATTGGGTCGATTAGTGTATTCAATGTGCTTTCTACTTACATTTTCAAGTTAAGATGGGTTTATGGGACCAAAACCCCAGCTAAGTTGAACAGTATCTATAATGTCTTGGGGTTTAGACATCAACTCAGCCATTTAAAAATGCATATGGAAAATGTGCTAATATCTAGTTATACCAAGATGTAGCAGAACTGGGAAGCACCTGTGTGGACTTTCTTTCCAAAGCCCAAGAGCCACCAAAAGTGCAAACTTTCTCCACCTGTCCCTGTTTCTGTGTCCATGCAACTAAGTACAGACAGGGAGAACATTGGGCTGGCTTTTCCTAGCCCACATGCTGGTCCTGCAGGTGACCTCTGTCCTGGGATATTTCTCACCACAGTGCTATATCCAGTGTCTGCATTGTCTTGTCATGGAGCAGAGAGTGCAGAGAATGTAGAAAGCAAAGAAAGTGCATTTGGGGAGGAGGCTGGCTTCTGCACTTTGCATTCAGTATTCAGTTGGTGTTATCTCCATAAAGAGAGCTTGCAGAGTCAGTCAGAAGTGGACATATTGGCTCAAAAGGAGGCTTCAGCATGACAGGAACAACTCTCAAAGCAATAGCCAGCGTGCAATGATTTTCCCCCAAGCCAGGAACAAAACAGTGGTCTTTGTCAATGTATTCCAGTTCCAGCAAGTTCACCACTCCAACAAGAAAATGTACGAGGAAGGAGAGGAGAACTATGTAGGTACTAAAAAATCCACTTCTATCCTTGCAGTAAGTGGATAGAAAATATAGCCGATTCTATTAGCAAATAGCAATTCAATTTACAAGATGCTTGGGAGTAAATGTAACAAGAGACAGTGTATTTATTTTTATCTGTGTTCATTTCCTTTTTCCCAAAGAACACAAAAACCTATTTGAATAATTGAAGAGATACATCCAAGAAATGGCAGTAATTATCAAAATATCAGTTCCTCTCACACTAACATATACATAAAATTGATTTTTATAAAAAAGATTGGTTTTAGACCTTGTCAAGTTGATCCTAAATTCACTTGAAAGAATAATAAACGTCCAAAAAGGGCCAAGACATTTTTTGAGGAAATGAAAATAATAACAGCAGGACTTGTGCTATGAGTATTGATTTAAGGCTATGACAACTAAAGTGAGCTGGCTATGGTTCAGGAACAGGCAGAGAGATGGGCAAGAAACCAAATGTTTGAAAGAAAAATTTTGATAGCAATGGCATTACCCAGAAGTGAATAAAGTAAAATTAATTTCAAACAAAGTGAAAGCCTCACTTTGAAGTATTCATGTATTGCAGTAAGTTAAAAAAAATTTAAATGCGGCTGAGAGGAAAGGGGGCTGCGTGTCTGACTTGTGTGACACTGGCCTGCAGGTGCTCTGTGTCCCCACCAGAGCCTTGACAACACTTGCCAAAGGGCAACAGTATTGTGTACCATGTGGAGAACAAATGACTAAGCCCAGTACACACAGGCCCAAAGCTTTCGGTTTCTAAACAACAGAGGGACACTTGAGCCTCCACTGGAAAACATTTTTACAGCATATGCAATAATGAAATAATGCTTTTACTTCATGAAGAACATTATAAAATCAGCAAGGGCATGATAATCCTCTAATAAAACCCAGGATGGCTGAGTACATACAGTGGTTGCCATGAAAGCATGAGAACCTGAATTTGATTTCTAGAACTGACTAAAAAAGCCAGGTGTAGTGGTGCACACTGAGGTGGCAGAGACAGGCAGATCCAGGGAGCTCGCCGGCCAGCCTGGATGAGCAGACAAGCCTGAGTTCCCGGTCAGAGATGCTAAAGAGAGAAAGGTGGACAACATCTGTGGGTGGCATGAGAGTCTGACAGTTACCCCTTCCCCTGTGTGTACCTACACACAGGTGAGCATACGTAGGCACACACACCCTCTCCCAAAGGGAAATTCAAAAAAATATTCAATGATCCAAAATAAGAAAGCACACAAAGACTTTCTGGAAATATGAATTTAAGCATCAAATTGCCAACAGGAAGATATTGAGATTTGCTGAAGTCCCAGAGCACAGGGCTTCTCCACTGGTGAGTAGAGGTGGGAGGTCTGTTCTCGAGAAGGAGTTAAGCATTCTGCAATAGGCCTCTAAAATCCATGCATGTTTACAACACTGGACTCTGTCTTTCTTGTAGAACTTTACCTTCTCCCACAGATGTGCTCAAAGTCGCAACTATGAGAATGTCCACAGGGATAAGCTGCCAGACACCCGGCAGGAAAAGTCAGATAGGATAGAAATGGTAGATTCATGGAAGGGGAGAATGTGGCATCATCAAGAATGGGGCTGTGAGGGCTGGGAAGACAGCTCAGGGGTAAGAGCATCTGCTGTGCAAGTATGAGGACCTGAGCCTGGACCCCTAGTGCCGATGTAAAAACCTGAACATGGCCTTGCCTATCTGGACGACAGCACTGAGAGCAGGGGTTGTAGAAGCAGGAAGATTTCTAGGGCTACCAATCTAGCAGAGAAATACCGAGTTCCAAGTACTTAGATGAGAGCCCCTGTCTCACGTGACCAAGGGGAAAGATGGCAGGAAGACATGTGCCATCCTTCTGTAGCCTCTCCAAGCACACGTATGGACACACACACACACACACACACACACACACATGGAGGACATGTGCCATCCTTCTGTAGCCTCTCCAAGCACACGTATGGACACACACACACACACACACACACACATGGAGGACATGTGCCATCCTTCTGTAGCCTCTCCAAGCACACGTATGGACACACACACACACACACACACACACATAGAGGACATGTGCCATCCTTCTGTAGCCTCTCCAAGCACACGTATGGACACACACACACACACACACACACACACAGAGGACATGTGCCATCCTTCTGTAGCCTCTCCAAGCACACGTATGGACACACACACACACACACACACACACATGGAGGACATGTGCCATCCTTCTGTAGCCTCTCCAAGCACACGTATGGACACACACACACACACACACACACACACACACATGGAGGACATGTGCCATCCTTCTGTAGCCTCTCCAAGCACACGTATGGACACACACACACACACACACACACACACACACATGGAGGACATGTGCCATCGTTTTGTAGCCTCTCCAAGCACACGTATGGACACACACACACATACATACACACACGGAGGACATGTGCCATCCTTCTGTAGCCTCTCCAAGCACACATATGGACACACACACAGACACACATGGAGGACATGCGCCATCCTTCTGTAGCCTCTCCAAGCACACATATGGACACACACACACACACACACACACAATTTTTTAAATGGGGCTGAAAAAGAAAGCTTGGCTGTGGACCATGGGCTCTCCTGCCCTGAGCAGAATGACGCTCCAAGTCTGCTCTGTCTACTACCTTGGCTTTCTAGAGAACAGGCTGTGGTCTTTGCTCCAGAACCACTGATCCTCTCAAAGAAAGTATAACTTCCATGACGACAAAAACTCAAAATACATAAAGTCTCTAGAAAACGCCCTGTACCCTGGGCACATCTAGACTCAACATATTTGCTCCACGCCCTGTATGTGGGTGGAGTGTAGCGTCTTCAGTCACCTGCCATGCAAGCAGGCATGGCATCATTGCTGCATTCTGGGAGCAAAGTGTGCATGGATCCCTCTGTATTGACACTGCAGTGGTCTCCACCCACCTCAACAACCTATGAGAATGGAATCTCCTCCACATCCTAGAGAAGTTGCCCCATTGGGACAGGGAAGCTGTGAGTTTACACTACCACTATCTCCACCAAAGCATGAACTCCCCATATGTGAAGCTGCTCAATGCACTCAGCGACCAGATCCTGTCATGCAAAGGTGATGTGGACATGGCCCTGCAATTTCTCGGAGGAATATGAGTGGTTTCTGGATTCCCTCAGCCAGAAGATGGGGGTGCAGTGCTGACCTTGGCTAGTGGACAACAGGGATGATGGGGAGCAAGTCCCAGCATTGTCAAGGACTTCTCATTGCCTTTCTCACGGTCAAGGATGCTGGCACTATTTGGGGAGGTTATGGAAACTTTAAAAGGTAGGGGCTGGCTGGAGGAAGTAGGTCATGAGGGGTGGGACTCGACTGTTAGAATTGGTCTCCCTTCCTGACTCCACTGTCTGTTTTGTTATCCGCTAGCATGTGACAAGCATAGCCACAAGCTCCCACTTCCACAGGCAGAGCCCCAGCTGCATGGCTTCCCTGCTATGATGGACTGTACAGTCTGTACAGTCTGTACAGACTGTACAGACTTCAAAGCCTGGGTCAAAAATAAACCCTTCTTCCCTTAAGTCGTGTCTGTCAGGCATTATGTTATAGTGATGGAATGTGTGAATTCAGAGGCATTAAGAGAGGGGCTCAGGGGCTGGAGAGATGGGTCAGTAATTAAGAGCATGGGGTTTACAGAGAACCGGGGTTTGATTCCTTGCATCTACCTAGCTAATAACCATCTGTTTTAGGGGATCTGATGCCCTCTTTTGGCCTCCACTGGCATTACATATATGGTGCACTTACATATATTCAGACAAAACATTCATACACAGAAAATAAAAATAACATTTTAAAATTTATTGAAGAGAGGGGTTCACTGTGCAGCTAAAGATGTCTGAGACAAGCAGGGATGCTCACAACAGTATGCTCAGTTCACAAGCACTGTGGGCAAACAGTGTGAGGGGCAGAAGCTAGGAGTAAAATCAGTCACCCATCAATTTTTTTAATAAAAGATTTTGCTTGGGACAGTCACACTCACTCATTTTCATATCATCTGTGGCTACTGTCTTGTGGCAGTGACACAGGTCAAGAATTGCCTTTGAGCCTGTGTGACCCACAAAAATGAAAGCATTTATGCTATGACCTTGGTGGAGCTTTCCAACTCTGGAGTGGGATAAGAAGGCATGCATGGGAAGGGATGAAGACACTGAATGCAAACAATTAGTAAAGAACTTGAAGAAGGAAATAAAATCTGCTCATGAATTTCTTGTTGTTCCCCAATGTGGCTCCCCAATTGGCTCCTTCTTGAAGGTCTTTCATAATAGCCATGAGCCAAAAAAATATCCTTTCTCCCTGATTTGACCACAGCAATGAGAAAAAGTAACTAACACATCCACCAAGTTCCAACTCTGTGTTATCAGCCCATGTCCATGGTGAGCAGTGACTACTATCAGGGAAAAAACCTTGGATTTTGGCTGGAGGACACACACATAGCAAATGGCAAGAATGAGGCTCAAACACAGGCACAGTGGAGAGCTAGCCTGTGACTTGTTTCCTACATCTACACCAAACTGCTTTTCAGTGTGCAATTCTGTTTTATTTTTTCCTCTCTAGTTGGTTACAAATTTTAATGTATGTCTATTAACTGTATATTTAATATTGTATTCTGCTTCCAGATTTTAAGTTAAATTCCCCAAAGGAAAGGGGATGGTGCTTCACATTCCCCTCCTTGAGAGGTTGCCGCATTCCTGGTAGTTCAGTCCTCTTTTATCTCTGAGATATCTCTATCTCCCTTTTTCCAACCTTTTGTAACAATAGTCCTTGAAAATACAATTTTTTCCTAGTATCATCATTCCATCTAATGCTTTTCAAGGGTAACCATTTTGATATATAATTCATATGCCATATAATGTATCCATTTAGAGTGCTCAGTTTAATGGTTTGTAGCCTAACCAGTTATATAATTATCTCTAGGGTGCATCTGAGAACATTTTAATAATTTCCCATTCCCCTGTTATAAGTTACTTGTGTTTCACCTCTAAAGCCCTGACTGTTCTGGGAATTTCATGCAAATAGAAACACAGTCTTTGGTCCCCACCTTTGTTTACTTAGCATAATAATGTTTTCAAGGTTAGTCGGCTACATTATAGCATGTGTGAGTATTGCATTTCTTTTTATTAAGAAAGGAAATAGTTGTACCATATTTTTGTTATCCACTCGTCAGTTGAGGGGCATTTGGGTTGGTTCCAGCTTTTCACTGTTGTGAAGAGAACTGCAGTAAACATAGATGTGCATGTATCTTTGCGGTAGGATGAATCTTGTGGGTATATACCCAGGAGTGGTATGACTGAATCAGGTGGTAGGCTCATTTTGAGTCTTTTAAGGGTTCTCCACATGCCCAGGAGTGGTATGGCTGGGTCAGGTGGCAAGTTCATTCCAAGTCTTCCAAGGGTTCTCCACACTGCTTTCCATAGTGGTTGTACGAGTTTACATTCCCACCAGCAGTGGATGAGTGTTCCCCTTTCCCCACAATCTCTCCAGCATTTGGTGTCTGTTGTTTTCTTGATCTCAGCCGGTCTAATCAGACTGAGATGGTATATTAGAGTGGTTTTAATTTGCATTTCCTTAATTATTAACGATGTGGTACATCTACACAATGGAGTTCTATGCAGCAGTAAAGAAAGATGACATCGGAGATCTCCCAAGACCAGCTGAAGCACAGGTAAGCATCTGAAGGAGGCAAGCAAAGCAAGCCTTCAACACAGTGAAGAGGCATTTGGGACTCACATTGGAATACAGGCAAGGAGAAGCCCATATGCCGGAACACAAAGAAGAGACAACACAGGAAAGGGGCAGGATAATCCTGCACCAAGCTCTACCAACCTTATGGAAGATTCCTACAGTGGGATGCCCCTGGGAATGGCCCAGGACACAGATATCAGAAACACAATTGGGAACATACTTAAAGAACTAAAAGATTATAAAGAGAAAATCAAAGATTTAAGAAAAGAGAATGAAGAACTCAAGAAGGACCTAGAGAGAGAGAGAATGACAAACTCCAGAAGGAAGTAGAAACACTGAAAAGATCCCATGCTGAAAAAGAAAAGGAAACCAACCAGCAAACAAAAGAGCTACAAAAAGAGATCGAGAAGCTCCAAAAAGAAATAGAAACACTAAAGAAATCAGAAGAGGAAATGAAAAAGGAAATCAAACACTCATCCATTCAAGAGGAAAGGAATGAAAAAAGCCTCAGAAGCAGAATGGAGGAAGCAGAACAAAGAATATCAGACCTGGAAGATAACACAGAACAACTAAAAACCTCAAGTAAAGATTATGAAAAATTTAAAAATACACAAAAGTGGAACAACCAGGAACTGTGGGACACTATGAAAAGATCAAACCTCCGCATCATAGGAATAGAGGAAGGAGAAGAATCCCAAGAGAATGGTATTGATCAGATCTTCAACAGAATAATAGATGAAAACTTCCCCAAACTAAAAAAGGACAAACCAATACCAATACAAGAAGCACATAGAACTCCAAACAGACAAGATCAGAAAAGAAATTCTCCACGCCACATCATAGTTAAAATGCTAGACACCCAAAACAAAGACAAAATCCTTAAAGCCACAAGAGAAAAACAACAAGTGACCTATAAGGGGAAACCTATCAGAATTACAACTGACTTCTCAATGCAAACTATGAAAGCAAGAAGAACCTGGAGCAAAGCATTCCCAGTGTTAAAGGACAATAGATGCCAACCCAGGTTACTATACCCAGCAAAAATGTCAATTATAGTTGAAGGAGAGAGAAAAACCTTCCATGACATAAACAAGATGAAAGAATACATGTCCGGAAAACCAACCCTTCAGAGAATACTTGAAGCAATTCAAAGAACAGAAGAAAGGAGCAACCAACCCCAGGCACCTAGAAGGAGAAATCAATAAAAGCATAACTGCAGAAGTAGAAACCTAAATCAAAACCGCAGATGGATAATAAGGCAAAAGGAAGCAACACAAACCTATCAGTCATAACCTTAAATATTAATGGACTAAATTCCCCAATCAAAAGACATAGACTGGGAGACTGGATTAGGAAACAGAATCCATCGATATGCTGTCTACAAGAAACACATCTTACCTTCAAGGACAGGCACCACCTTAAAGTGAAGGGATGGAAAAAAATATTCCAAGCAAATGGTACCAAAAAGAAAGCAGGTGTTGCTATTTTAATATCGGATAAAATAGACTTCAAAGTAAAAGAAATCAGAAGAGACAAAGAAGGCCATTACATTTTCATCAAAGGAACAATCCACCAAGAAGATTTCACAATTATGAATATATATGCCCCAAATTCTGGTGCACCAAACTTTATAAAGACAATTCTCCAGGACCACAAGTCACAGACTAACCCCAGCACACTCATAGTGGGAGATTTCAATACCCCACTGAGTCCTTTGGATAGGTCAACAGGACAAAAAATAAACAGAGAGACATCTGAACTGAACGATATGATACACCAAATGGACCTCATAGACCTCTACCGAACATTCCATCCTAATACCAGAGAATACACTTTCTACTCAGCACCCCACGGAACATTCTCCAAAATCGACCACATCCTGGGACACAGAAGAAACCTCTACAAATACAAAAAGATTGAAATAATTTCATGCATCCTGTCAGACCACAGTGCAATGAAGCTCAACATCAACACCAGGACAAGCCCTCCTGCCTACAAGAACACATGGAGACTAAACAACACACTCTTGAATAATGAATGGGTCAAGGAAGAGATAAAGAAAGAAATAAAAACATTCCTGGAACTGAATGACAATGACAATACAACACAACAAAACTTATGGGATACCTTAAAAGCAGTCCTAAGAGGGAAATTTATAGCCCTGGGTGCCTACATTAGAAAAACAGAAAGAGCACAAGTGAATGATCTAACACTACAGCTAAAAGCACTTGAGAGGCAACAACAGATGAACCCTAAACGCAACAGACAGGAAGAAATAACAAAAATCAGAGCAGAAATCAATGAAATAGAAACAAAGAAAACAATACAAAAAATCAATGAAGCCAAAAGTTGGTTCTTTGAAAGAATAAACAAGATAGACAGACCTCTAGCCCAGTTAACAAAAAGAAAGAAGGAACAACTCCAAATCAATACAATCTGTGATGAAAAGGGAAATATCACAACGGACAAGGAAAAGATCAAGAAAATTATATGGGAATATTACAAGAACCTATATTCTACCAAGTTTGAAAATCTAGAAGAAATGGATGAATATCTGAAATCTTGGGAATCACCAAAGCTTGGCCAAGAGGAGACCAGCAGCTTAAACAGACCCATAACATATGAAGAAATAGAGGATGTAGTAAGAAGCCTCCCAACTAAAAAAAGCCCAGGCCCAGACGGTTTCACAGCAGAATTCTATAAAACATTTCAAAAAGACCTACAACCATTATTTCTGAAACTGTTTAGAAGTATACAATCAGAGGGAACTCTCCCAAATTCCTTCTATGAAGCCAACATCACTCTATTACCAAAACCAGGCAAAGATACAACTAAAAAGGAGAATTATAGACCCATCTCCCTCATGAACACAGATGCCAAAATTCTAAACAGAATACTGGCAAATCGCATACAGACCCACATCAAGAAGATCATCCATCATGACCAAGTTGGATTCATACCAGAGATGCAGGGATGGTTCAACATACGAAAATCAATAAACATCATCAAACACATAAACGGAATCAAAGACAAAAACCACACCATCATCTCAATTGATGCTGAAAAAGCCTTTGACAAAATCCAGCATCCCTTCATGCTTAAAGTCCTAGAAGGAATTGGATTGGAGGGATCATTCCTCAATGTAATCAAAGCCATATACAGGAAACCCACAGCCAATATCATCCTAAATGGGGAAATGACAGAAACATTCCCTTTAAAGGTAGGAACTCGGCAAGGCTGCCCCCTATCACCACTCCTCTTCAATATAGTGCTTGAAACACTTGCTAGAGCAATAAGGCAAGAAAAGGATATTAAAGGAGTACTAATTGGAAAAGAGGAAGTCAAACTATCCCTATTTGCTGATGATATGATTGTTTACTTAAGGGATGCAAAAAACTCCACCAGAAAACTCCTAGAAACGATTAACAGCTTCAGCAAAGTGGCAGGATACAAAATTAACCTTAGAAAATCAATGGCCTTTCTTTACACCAAGAACAAGCAACTGGAGAAAGAATTCAAAGAGACCTTCCCACTCACAATAGCCTCAAAAACAATAAGATACCTAGGAACAAACCTAACCAAAGACACCAAAGACCTCTACAACAAAAATTTTAAACCCTTAAAGAAAGAAATTGAAGAAGACCTCAGAAGATGGAAAAACCTCCCATGCTCATGGATTGGGAAAATTAACATTGTAAAAATGTCCATTTTACCAAAACTCTTGTATAGATTTAATGCAATCCCAATCAAAATCCCCAAGAGTTTCTTCACAGGCTTGGAAACAAAAGTTCTTAAATTCATTTGGAGAAACAAAAGACCCCGAATAGCCAAATCAATCCTGAGTGAAAAGAGCTACACAGGAGGGATCTCTATACCAGATTTTAAACTATACTACAGGGCTATAGTCATAAAAACAGCCTGGTACTGGCACAAAAACAGACCTGTTGACCAATGGAACAAAACCGAAGATCCAAATCTGAGCACATACAATTTCAGCCATCTCATATTTGACAAGGGGGCCAAGAAACCACAATGGAGAAAAGACAGCATCTTCAGCAAGTGGTGTTGGCAAAACTGGATCACCACTTGTAGAAGAATGAAATTAAACCCCTACCTCTCACCCTGTACAAAAGTCAACTCCAGATGGATTAAAGACCTCAACGTGAAACCCCAAACTCTGAAGGTGATAGAAGAAAAAGTTGGCAGCAGACTACAAGACATAGGCGTAGGAAAAGACTTCCTAAATCAGACAGCAGCTGCACAAGAATTAAGGTCGACAATTGACAAATGGGACCTCATCAAACTCAAAAGCTTCTGTACATCAAAAGAAACAATCAAGGAAGTGAAGAGAAATCCCACAGAGTGGGAGGAAACCTTCACTGCAGATACATCTGACAAAGCATTGATTTCCAGAATATATAAACTACTCAAAAAACAAAGAAGAAAGAAAACAAATGACCCACTCAATAGATGGAGCAAAGAGCTGAACAGAGACTTCACAAGTGAGGAATTAGAGATGTCTGAAAAACACCTTAAGAAGTGTTCAACATCACTAATCATTAAGGAAATGCAAATCAAAACCACTTCAAGATATCATCTTACTCCAATAAGACTGCCTCATATTTTAGAATAATATAAAATTAAAGGGAAATGTGAATTACAAAAATATTTTGGAATTAACAAACAGTTTCTTTTCAGAGGTCATAATTTTGGTACATATGCGATGTTTATATTAGGCATATTTTGGAGCAATACAAATGGGAGGGAACAACAACGTAAGGGCTGGGTCAAAGAACTGACTGATACAATTAAAATCTGCCCAAAACAATAAACCTTGGCAGAGAAAAACTTTAAAAAGACTGAGAGAAAGATGCAGGACATGAATGTCAGAATCCATGAACTGGGATGGGGGGGCAGGGAAAGGGGAATGTCTAAATTGGACTGAAAAATGATGTATGAAATACAGAAAACATCAATAAAAGTAGTTTATTAAAAAAAGAGAAAGTCAGGCATGATGGTGCATGCCTTCAATGCTAGCACTCAGGAGGCAGAGGCAGGAGGCTCTCTATGAGTTCAAGGCCAGCCTGGTTTACAGGAGGGTCTCTGTGAGTTCGAGGCCAGAGGCCAGCTGGAGCTACAAGGATACCCTGTCTCAAAAAGACCAAACCAAAAACAAAAAAAGAAGGAGGGCTGGAGAGATGGCCTTGCCATCTCTTAACTCTGGTTAAGAGTGCCAACTGCTCTTGCAGAGGACCTGGGTTTGATCCTCAGAACCCACATGGCAGCTGAGAACCGTCTTTAACTCCAGTTCCAGGGGAATCTGACACCATCTTCTGACCTCTGCAGCATTGCACGATATGGGAGCACAAACCTACATGCAGACAGTACATTCATACACATACAAAAATAAATAAATTTTAAAAAGGAAATAGTGATGAATTTGACAAAAGTAAAAACATAAAAATATAAAATATTGTCTAAGTCCATTTTATTTTACTTTTTGCTTAAATTTTAAAAGCATATACTAATAAAAAGACAGTATATGTTAAAAAAAGACAGTGTATATTCATCATCAAAAGAGTCATTAGAAAAACATCTCAAATTGGCCTATAATATCCTTATAATCCCTACCAAAATCACAACTGACTGTTTTGCAGAAGTTAACAAGCTGGTCCTAAAATTTACACACAATCATCAGATACTCAGAGAACCCAAATCAATACTGAAAAAGAATAAAATTGGACAATTCACATTTCACAATTTAAAAGTTTACAACAGTGCTTTAAACACTGTGATTTTGGCAGAAGGACAGACATAAAGGTTAATAGAATAAAACTGAGATTCTAGAAATAATTCTTAAAATTTATAGTCTATTGATTTGGGGTAAGACAATTCATGGAGAAAGAAGAAACTTCCAACGTAAAATTCTAGAGCAAATGTATAGTCATTTGAAAGAATGGAATTAGATCACTATCTCACACAATTTCTAAAAATTAATTCAAAATGAATCAGAGAGCTAAATTACAATACTTGACAAGCTAAATTATGTGTTAGACCTGTTATTTGAGTTACAAGGTGGTTCCTTGACATAGGCACCAACCAATGGCACTGGTAACAAAGAAAACACTTGATAAATGGGACTTGATAATAATGTAGTTTTTACATGGAAATTACTATATTCTAAATGTTCTCATTACACATGAAAATAACAATAACTATATGAGTCAATGTGTGTATTAGCTTGACTTGCCCATTCCATTAAGTGTATACGTTTCCTAAAATGTCACATTGCCCACCATAAGTACAAATATAGTTTTGTAAAGTTTTGAAATAGAGGTTAATGCATACAGTTACTTTGGGAAACAGCCACTGGGCTGCTCAAATAGCTAAGCACACAGTTACCATATGACCCATCGATTCCACTCTCAGCTGTTTCAGAATTCCTGTCTGCTGCGTGTTTCCTAGTCAGCTCCATCAACTGTGAGGAACTCCTCTTCTAATCTTCCTCTAGCATTTCTCATCACATTCCAATAAAATATCTCTCTCCTTTGACAGAATATAAGGTCAAATAAATAGACCAAGGCAAAATGTAAATTGAATTTTAACAGAATCAGAAACAGCACAGATTGCATAGCTTACTGGCAACTTCAGGATTATGATTACCCTAAAAATCTCTAAAATGAGTTTTATTTTAATAAATAACATTTGAAGAAAACACAGAAATAAGAGCTAAAATGATTTTCATTCCAACGAAATATTTACTCACTGCAAGAGTCCATTTTGAAGTCACTGCTCATTCCACCTGAAGCAGATTTTCTCTGAGGGCACACTTGCCAAGACTCTGATAATACATTTGTGATCTTCAGAAATCTCCTAAAAGTACCCTTTCCAAAATGTAGGCAGAGATGTGAATGCAGTCACACCGTGTTCACTTTCAGTCTCATGGAACCAAACCCTGTATAGCCAAGATCCTGTGCTTTGCAGGACCTGCTGCTCTCATTTACCTGCCTTCTCTTCTTGGCAGCCTCTGAAGGCTGTGCCAACCCTCATCCTGTTCAAACAGATGTACAAATAAGATGTGCTTAGCCTGAGATGCAGTGCCCAAGGGACAGCAATGAGAAAAATCAATGCAACTGAGTTGTCCAATGCAATTAATTATTAATAATGAGTAAGTGCGAGTCACACTTGTCTGGACAGAATACTGATCCCAGGGTCCCATGAGAAGCCAATTTCAGATGCCAATGAGGAGGATAATGTGAGTTTTCATAAACTTTCCCCACATCCAAATTTCATGCTGAGCCCATTGGAACTAATTTACTGGTAATCATTAGGACATTTCTAAGTTATGAAAGGAAGGCTAAATTAATTTGTCAGGAAGACAAAATGAGTGTGTTCTTTTTTTTAGTTGCAAATAAAGACTTAGTAGAGTGAAATGCACATATACTATTTATTTGTACTATCTAGTCAGTGAAGCAAAGCAACTCTGAGCTGAAAGCTGTATCACCAATATCCAGGTCACTCCTGTGACTTGGTAGAATTTTCTATGATTTTCAAGGAGTAGGCTGGGCTCAGGTCGCTTTCTTGCTCAAGGGAAACACTAGTGAAATTCTTTGGGATTTTCCAAGTTTGAGTCAAATAGCTTGAGCATCAAAACAATGGATTGAATACATCTCTTTCTCTCTCTTCTTTTTTGTTTCAGACATTTGCCAAGCCCCAGGGATAGCCACAAGTTCAGGGCAGGCACCCACTTTCCCCTTTCAGAGACACCTGGAACAAGCACAATGTGAAAAGCCTCTACAGATGCACTCCTATGTCTCCTTGGAGACACCATTCTTTTGGAATCTCTCCTTCCTTTCTTCCTTTCCTCCCTCCCTCCTCTTAACCTCCTCCTCTCCTTTCTTTCTAACCTTTCCTTTTGTTACTGTTGTTGTTTTATGGTACAAAGATTGAACCCAGAGCCTTGTGCATACTAGGCCACCATTCTAACACTGGACTATACCCCTAGCCTTCTTTTCCAGTCTTCTAGTCATCACTCTAGCTCCTCATTTACACATCCACTTTCATTAATTTCTTGCATGTCTCTCCAAAGTGAAAATAAAACAAAATGTCAATTGAAGTTTACATTCTCCCTTTCTATATAAAAGGTGGGGTATTATTTGGACTGTTCTGTATTTTGTTGAGAGAAGAGAGATTTATTTTCCTTCCCTGGTGACAGAGGATTCCATCATAGAGGTGGACACAGTGTTGCAAAAAAATTTAACAAGTTTCTGTGGGATATTTGGGTCACTTTCAGTCTTTTAATATTACAGAGGTACAGACACAATGAGTAATTTGCTGTTCATGTTATTGGGAACATGGATCTGTGGGATGAACTTGCTAAATGGAGCAAGATGCACATTTTTACCTTTGACAATGTCATTTTCTCTTCTCACAGGGTGAAGAGGGTCTTAAGGGCTGCTCTCTTCCAGGAGCATTTTTAGGGCAGAGAGGCAGAGAGTATGCCACCCACAAAGGCACAAGAGATACATCATCTGTGCAAAACTTAAGAGATAATATGAATAGTATGGCAGCAAGTGTATCTCAGTTGAAGAGCAATTACCTCCCTTCTCAAAGACATGGGTTTGATCCTTCACACCGCAAGAAAAAAATTCAATTATTAAAAAAACAACAAAATGGTCAGATTAAGATAAAATGCTTGCTTGTTTCTTGTTCCCATTTGCTTGGAATATTTTTTTCCATATTTTTACTCTAAAGTGGTACCTTTGTAAGCAACAAAAATATGAATTTTGATTCTTGATCCACTCAACTAACCTATGTTATTGGAGGGCATAAATTCTGCTGTATAGTGGAAAGACCTGCACAGTGACAATAGTGTACATGCCAATGGGATAAATTTCACAAGGTCCCATCTCTAGATGAAGAGTCTCAGGCAGTCGAGGGCTGCTGAGAGCATGGAGTCAGTTTCTTCAGGGAAGAGATCCCTGATGGTTGTCTAACCCGATGGGTCAGTGCTAAACACATGTATAATTGAGAGCCAGTAGATTATAAATAAACACATAAGTATATATGTAATAATAAATATCAAAGAATAAGTCACAAAATTGGAAGAGAGTAGGGGAAGGGCATGAGGAGAATTGGGGGGGAAGAGAGAGGGTAGAAAAATTTATTGTGAGCCAGGCATGGTAGGGCACACCTTTAATCCTAGCACTTAGGAGGCAGAGGCAGGTGGATCTTTGTGAGTTCAAGGCCAGCCTGGTCTACAGAGTGAGTTCCAGGATAGCTGGGGCTACAGGGAGATCCCATCTTGAAAAGACAAAAAAAAAAAAAAAGAAAAGAAAAGAAAGAAAGAAAAATGTAATGTAAATACAGTTGTCAAAATAAACACACGGACTAGAGGGATGACTCAGACGTTCAGAACACTGGCTGCTCTTGAAGAAGACCTAGGTTGGATTCCCAGTGTAGGGAAATCCAGCTTGAATTGCAGGCTAGCTTTCCAGCTGGCATGCCTCAGGGCATGGCATGGCCAAGAGTCTGGCTCTTCCACAAGGAGGAGCAAGCAGCATGGCCTAGGTACATGATGCTGGGTGGGGCAAGGTGTGAAGTGGCGAGGAGTTGGGGGGACTTATGATTGGTCCTGGGAACTGATGTCATTTAGTTTATAAAAGCAAGCTGTGGCAAGGAATAAATTTGAATTCCATAGTAACATCATCACGGGATTCCCAGCCATTATTTTTTTATTATGTAAGGACAGACCCCAATGGACGTGCCGAGAGAAACCAGGCCATCGGGAGGAAAGTTTCTAATTACAGCCCAAAGTAGCTTACTCATGGCTTGCTAAACCCTGCCCACAAGCAAATGTTCAAAGCTGTTATTTACGTGACAGTGGGAAGGTTTCACTGCTTGAGTGGGAACTATGCAATGTTAATTGTTAAGCCCATTGAATAATAGGTAAGGCATGTCTAAACTGATAGGTTACAATTGTATGTGCTAATACAAAATGATTGGCCAAAAAAAACGCAGGCTTCAGGACAAAGGCCTGAAGGACCTATAAATGTTACCTGACTCCTTGGTTCAGGGTCTTGCCTAGCTTATCCTGACCTGTGCGTTGGGAAGGAGGCTTGACCCTGGCTAGCCAGCCTCCCAATAAATGCCCGTTTGCATATTGCATTCTTTGCTGTTCCTCTGTCAGTGCGGGGATTTTCGGACTCGGGTTCGAATAAACCTAACAATTAATTATTGTGCGCATATAGAATAAGTTAGGCCTGCATTTCATTCGGGTGGCCAGTGGGTGGGAAAAAGGTCCCCTTTGCAGACCACCAACCTGGGTAGCTGGTGTTGTGAAATTCCTGTCCAGGCTCTGGGCAGGTGGGAAGTCATGGCCAAGAGTGGAACACGTGTCTCGTGGGTCCAGGTTAAGAGCCTAAATTGGAATTATCACTTAGGCTGGGCTATGGGAAGTAGCCGGCTGGTCTCTGAGCTGAGAGGCCAGCTCCTTACAGCAACTGTGGGCAGGTGCTGTGTCCCCATCCCCCTTAGCAGGGCTGCGTGGTCCCTGTTCATAAAAAGAAAAAGCTTTTCTTTTTATGCCGAACATTTTTCCTACATAATGGCGTCATGAATGTGGGGCATGGAGACCAGTTTGGTAAGTTAGAATCTCTGCAAGATGGGAAATGACACTTTTCAGGAAGCTATGTTTCAGGAGGAATTGTTTTGTGAGGTATGGCATGTGTTTGTTGACTGTGTGCTGTGGTTTGCTGTGGTTGTTGTGTTTCAAGGTGTGGCATGGAGAAAGTTTAGCATCTCCAAATCAGTGAAGACATGGACTAAGGATGGAGGCAGAGGAAATTCTCGTATTGACTATACTGGTACACCTGTGTATAGTGCTGATGGGGACTTGGCCTGTGTATTGGAGACCCTTTCTCTGATAGGCTTTGGGAAGCTTGCATTCTCTTGTGGATTTTCACCCACTCAGCAGGACACCATTATGGAGCCTGTAGGTGCCATTTTGGCTTCACTGGATTGGGGGCATCTGTTGCTTTCCCAGCCTTCCCAGGTGGTGGGTATTCAGAGAAATTGTGAGAGGAGCTCTTCCTCTCCATCCACTTGCCTTCTAGAGGTTTTGAAATGAGCTCGGAACCTGCCCTGTAGCCTCAGCTCTGGCCCCTAGGAGAAGCCCTGGCTTCCGCCTTCTGGCCACAGTTCAGGTGGCGAAGGTCACAGAGGCAGGGAGGATGGGCATGCAGGTGGAGCAAGGTCAAGTCTTTTGTTGCCAGCCTCCTATAGAGTTGCACCTTTGCACAGGCTGGCTTGGGTTGTGGAAGCAACTCCCTACCCAGGAATTAGTCTACCAACATTGACTTGCATGGAAGCTTGTGAAAAGCCAGCCACAGTCTAAATGTGCTTTTAAAAAGTCCTCCTTAAATTTTTTTTCTGTAAATAGTGTTTAATTCTGCTAAAGTTTCCTTTTTGATTGCTAAACTTCCCCCAAGATCTCTTCTAGAGGCCAGTCCTCTGTGATGCAAATTGAGCTAGTAAATTCCAGGGTTGTAGATCCAGGCTTGGTGGCCCATGTCTTTAATCCAAGTGGATGCCTGTGAGTTCAGGGCCAGCCTAGTCTACCAGGCCAGCTCTGACTATGGGCAAGCCCTGCCTTGAAAACACCAAAGGCAAAATATGAAGCTTTTCAGTTTGTAGCTGTTTGTAAATACTCTGGTTAATCTAGTCCAATGTTTGTTCTGTGCCCTTCTCCTGATCTGGAAACAGTGGATGGCTGGTGGGAGAAGGGCTGGCTTTACTGTATTCTCTGTGTGACTGGAAAAGCACTCTTGCCCTAGAGCATCTTTCATTGTGTTTTGAAGGTACAGCTTTGATTCCAATACTCAGGAGACAGACAGTGGACCTCTGTGAAGACTCAAACCCAACCTTAATTGTGAAAATGACCTTTTCTCATTGAGCATAAGACAATAATGTAACATCCTTCCCACAGATTGGTCTCCAACCTTTTTTCCTTTGTACATATGTTTGTGTATGCTTGTATGTATGTGTGCATGTGCACATGTGTGCATGGATGTATGAATATTTTGTTTTAACCCCTATAACTTTCTAAACTTCTGTGTTTTAAAAGGTCGACTATACCCTCATCTGTGGATGCTAGTGCCAATTAACCTAGTTGTAAGTATTTCTTGTGTATGGCCCCCTGAGCTTTTATCCAAAGCAGTTGGGAGTTATGCATATTGGAAACAACAACAACAAAAAATAAATAAATAAATAAAAGGTCGAATATAAATCACTTTACAGATTCAACCTACACAAAATTTGGTCTATACTTTTGGTGTTAACAATCTTTAATTGGATTTATGTAAATGTTAATATGCATTTGTACAATTCTAAAAAGCCTCTGAGCTGGAACTGGCCCCTCCAACTCAGATGCAGCTCTATTAATTAGTTAATCTTTTATGGTCATTTGTGTAATTTGCTTGTCTTGGTTAAAAAATTACTGACTGTACAAGTGCTGTTGTTATGCCCTGAATCCAAGACCCTCGAAGACCACCAGGAGACGGACACAGATGCAAGGGCAGAGATCTTTTAATAATCTTTTTATTAACTAGCTTAAGCCAGGGCTGTTCCCAAACCTGGTGCAGCAGGACTGGGAAGAGCCCCAAGGCTCCTTACAAGCACTCAATTTAAAGGGAAAGATTGCAAACAAGGGGAGTTTCCAAGCCTTGGAGTTACAGGATTGGTGGGTTTGTATAACTCAGCAAAAACATTCTTGGGGGTAGGTTGTGGGTTTGGTGGGCTTGTAAGAGCCCTGAGGGCAGGGGGTGAAGGGGGACAGGATTGATGGCATATTTCCCAGGATTGTTGGATTGTCAGAGACATATAGTTCCTGGGATTGTTGGGTTGTCAAAAACATATAGTTCCTGGGATTGTTGGGTTATGAGAACATACTTATCTGGGCTTTACACTGATTACCTGCAATAGTTATTTCAAAAAACATGTCTATCCTGATCCCTACACAGTCTTCCTGCAGCTTGTGGGAACATGCTTATCCGGTCCCTGTAACAGTTATCTCAAAAGCCTGATCCTTACAGAGTCTTCCTGCAGCTTGTGGGAAGATGGTTATCTGGTCCCGGTAACAGTTATCTGAGAAGCCTGATCCTTACACAGTCTTCCTGCAGAACTTTTATGGTAGGTGGCAGTTCTCCCTTTTGTCTAGGATGGAGACTTTGCTATGATCAGCAAAATAGGTTTTTAAGTTGTTGCCCTTCACTGTTACAGTTAACTAATTTATGGGTGTATGGTACCACTATCAACTACACTCCCTCAATGCCTGAGACAAAAACTAACATTGGTTTTAAGCAATAATCTTGTTTTTTTAGATATAATTTAAAGTATAGTTAAATGTGTATTGTAAAACATTTAACAACTAGGTAAAACATCTTTAAAACAGGGTTTTGTACCAGGCCTGGAAAAACCACCTCCAAGGACTGAAAGGAAAATGATTGTTATAAACCCACTTTATAAGATTTATAGTGACATGTTTAAAATAAATATTATACATTTATATAGAGGTATTTCAGTAGAGATTTATACAGAAATACAAATAACTAAATATAAGTTAATGGACTTGATTTCTCTGAAGTCACAGTCTGGTGAAAGAATTTTAAGGAACATTTAATTGATGTGTAATTAACAGGTAACCAAATTTGCCAAAACTTTGTCTACATATATATGGTATTTTATGACTTAGTAAAAATAAAAATGTCTATATTAAACAACATTGGTTAAGAGTTTTAATAAAAATGGTAATAGATTTAAGCTAATTGGAAATATAAATTATTGTCCACATTTGTTTTACTTAATAATTTGTATAACAATAACTTTGGGGTTAATGCATACAAATGTTTTCTATAATTTTTGTGTTGTACAGTATCATCTTGTAACATTTTCTTTTACCTGTAGGATGATTTAACTAGGGGAATTAAGTTTGCTTCCCAAATTAACATACAGTCAATGATAAACAGCTTGGGTAAATTTAATGAAAATTTACACTTTGATTCCTGCCTATAGGTATATGTAATACAACTGCCCTTTTGAGATTCATGGGTCAAAAAAATGGAAACCTAAAATAAAAATGGGGGGAATACAGTTATATGTTAAACCTTTTGTCAAATTTTTCTATTTAAATCTTAAAACTAACTATGGGAAAAGATTTGCATGTTCCCACAAGTCAAAACGTCATCAACTTAATGGCTGAGAAAGAAAAAATATAGCTTTGCATTGTGCAGGCTGTACCAAGAAATACCAGTGGAGAAACTGACCCACCTGAACATTAAGAAAGGAAAGCCTCAGGCTCCCTGAGCTACAGGCATCAAACATCTCTGTGGATCCTATTTGTAACAACTGTTTATAATATGTCCTAATGAAGTTACCTTCCAGGTGCTGAAAAGTTTTAATATGAAAGACTTTCTTATCTCCTTTTCATAGAACAAAGAAAAACATAATGATAATTAAGTCATCCCCCAACTGTAAATTAGAGCCAACTGTTATAGTGGCAATTTCTTATAAAACAGTATAACTGTTTTCTTTAATTGACTGATAGACATAAGAACTGTGAAAAGATATTCTCCATTCAAGGGCAAATAGTAAAGTCTTTATAAGCTGTGTAATTAAGCAAAATATATTAATACGGAGAGCTCTGTCATCATCAGTGGATTATTCTGCCAAGGAGACGTTGGCTAGGGGATCCAAGCCCCAAAAGTTAAAGGCTTTTTGCTTTTAAGGTGGGATACCTGCAAGGAGAGAGGCAGTAAGGCCCTGCTATCAAAGACCTGGTGTAAGCATGGAAAAATGTTTTGAGACCACACTTGCAAGTGTACAGGTGGCCTCTGAAATGCCAGAGAGCGTTACCAAAGGCCATTAAATCAATAAAGCAAATATTGGTCTCCTTGAGTCAAGCAAGACTCTTCCATTAGAGCTATACCTCACCTGTCTGGAAATACTGTGTAGCAGTGGCACCCATATGTCTGTATATCCCAAATCTAATTTGCTATTAGCTCTCCCCTTGGAGGAATAATTCATGGCTGATGCCACAAGCTTACATCCTCTAGTGGTTAGGAAATGTTATAAGCCACAGTAAGACCTTATCATCTTTTGCAGAAAAGCTATAGTTGATGGATTAGCATACCATCTAAACATCTGTGTCTATTCCCACTATGTAACTTACCATAATAATGAGTACTGATTAAATGCCTGTATTTCTAACTGCTTGTGCTTCATTAGTAGGATTAAAAAAGATATTCTGGGATAAACTGCCAACCCATGAAAAGAAATCAGCCTGAACTGATCAGAGTCCAGAATGACATCTCCAGAGAAAGACTGTTTTGCCTCTTGCCCACTTGTGCCCCTTTTCTAAAGCCTAGGGAACAATCTGCAGAAGAGGGGGCATGGTAGAATGTAAGGGCTGTGATTGGGGTGAATTGTGGAACTACAGCAATATAGACTGGACTCTTATTTGATCAATGTTCTTGTACATGCAAACTCCTCCAGCTAGACAATGGGGATCTTGGACTGTATAAATGTGGGGCATAGCTACTTGCAATTTGGTTTTACATGAAAGCTGCTTGTATTCATTACTTATTATTTGTAAGGAGCTGTAAGCCTGCCCATAAAGGGTTAACTCTGAGAACTGTTCCCAGGGAAGTGCAGACGTGATGAGGAGCTTCCTGCCTTGCTTGCCTGCAATAAAACTGGCCTTCAATAAAGTTGGCTATGTGAGCTGACACCCTGAGCTTTTCCCATGGATGTGCAAAAAGATCACAGGTTGCTCCAGCCAGATGTCCCTGTTCAACTATCTTGCAAGGCAGCCTCCCTGGCGCCGATGGCCGGACTGACTGATTGCCCTGCCTTACCCTCCCCCTATACCTTTCCCAATTTCCCGCTCCCTTGCCTATATAAACTTTGTGTCTAATAAAGACAATGAGACCTTGATAGAAAGCCTACTTGGTCTCGTTTCTCTCTCTTGCTTATCTTTCAGGTTGTGGAGGTCTCCCTCGAGTACCTAACGTTACATGCCCCTGCAGGCAGGGACAATTATTACTTATTGGTTCGTTTTTTTAGCACAAATTGGTTTTGGTATAAAATAAAAAATTTTAGGTCTGCCCTGCCTCCACCCAGCACTCAAGATAGGTTTGAGTAATCATGTATTTAAGAACAGATTCTCTTATAGATGCCAACCTCTCCCATGGGCTTGTCTGCCTCTCAAAAATTAAAAACAGTGGGAGATGTAGGGAAACCCAGCTTGAATTGCAGGCTAGCTTTCCAGCTGGCATGCCTCAGGGCACCGCATGGTCAAGAGTCTGGCTCTTCCACAAGGAGGAGCAAGCAGCATGGCCTAGGTACATGATGCTGGGTGGAGCAAGGGGTGCAGTGGCATGGAGTTGGGGGGGGCTTATGATTTGTCCTGGGAACTGATGTCATTTTGTTTATAAAAGCAAGCTGTGGCAAGGAGTAAATTCGAATTCCATAGTAACATCATCACGGGATTCCCGGCCATTATTTTTTATTAATTATTGTGCGCAGACAGACTAAGGTAAGCCTGCATTTCATTTGGGTGGCCAGTGGGTTGGAAAAAGTTTCCCTTTGCGGACCACCAACCTGGGTAGTTGTGAGTGAAATTCCTGTCCAGGCTCTGAGCAGGTGGGAAGTTATGGCCAAGTGTGGAACAGTGTCTTGTGGGTCCAGACTAAGAGCCTAAATTGGAATTATCACTTAGGCTGGGCTACAGGAAGTAGCCGGCTGGTCTCTGTGCTGAGAGGCCAGCTCCTCACAGCCACTGCAGGCAGGCACTGCATCCCCATCCCCCTTAACAGGGCTTCATGGTCCCTATTTGGCATAAAAAGAAATGCTTCCTATATCCCAGCACACACATGGCAGCTGACAATTGTCCATAACCCAGCTACAGGATATCTGACACTGTCTTCTGACATCTGTGGGCATTGCCTGACATGAATGCACTTACACACATGCAGGCAATACACTCATACATATAAAATAAAAATAATAAACTATTTTTGAAAATAAAATAAAAACAAAGCAAAATTGGTGTGCTTTTTACTGATACCCTGAACTGAAAATTCTACAGTTAGTGACAAAAACCTGTCTTCTTCCTCAAAATCTTTGAGTATTCTATTGCGATCATTAATATTGTCAACTCAATAGGATTTAGAGTCACCTAGGAGGCACTCTTCTGAGCATAGCCATGAGGGTGTTTCTAGAGGGGCTTAACTGAGATGGAAAGTCCCACCTTGAGTGGGGATAGTACCTTTCCACGGGCTGGAGTCTGGGGCTGAATGAAATGGGAAGGAGGAAGGCAGCTCTGCACTTGCATTCTCTCTCTCTCTCTCTCTCTCTCTCTCTCTCTCTCTCTCTCCCTCTCTCTCTCCTTCCTGATTACAGACACAGTGTAACCAGTCACCCACACTCAGACTGCTTCAGCTGAGATCTGCTCTTGTCACCTGGCCTTATGCCTCAAAATAGACTGCCCTCCCAGACTCTAAGCAACAACAACAACAACAACAACAACAACAAAAACCCCACCCCAGTTCTGTAAGTTGCCTTTGTCTGGAATTTTGTCATAGCTGTAAGAGGAGTAACTAATATAGAAAATTGCTATAAAGCAGTGGGGTTGCTGCTGTTATAAACCTGTCTTTGGAACTAGTTTGTGGGAGGAATGTGGAAGAGTTTGGAGCTCTGGGCCTTTGGTATAAGCAGAGCTTAATGTGCCAATCTAGTGGAAGTTGGAAGACCAGACTGTCAAGAAGAATGTAGACAGGAAAAGCCCAGCTCATACCATTTCAATGGGGAGCAAGGACTCTACTGGAAACTTGGGTAGTATTGATTGCATTCTCACAAAAAGTCTGGCTTCATTCTACCTATGTCCTTAGACTAAATTAAAAGGTAATGGAGTAATTTGTTTGGCAGAGGAAATATATTTATTTTATTTTTTAAAATATGTTATTATTTTTATTTTATGTGTATGAGTGCATTGGTTGTATGTATATCAGTGCACCCATGTTGTGCAATGCCCATGGAGATCAGAAGAGGGTGTTAGATCCCTTGGAACTGGAGTTAGGGATGGTTGTTAGCTGCCATATGAGTGCTGGAAACTGAACCAGGATCCTCTGCAGGAGCACCAACATTCATCTGTCTCTACTTCCTAAGTCTAGATGCAATGTGACCAGCCACATCATACTATTGCTGTGACAGCCAGATCTCTTACTACCATACCCTCCCCACTAGGACCACCTGAATAACATAAGCCAAAATAAACCCTTTCTTCCTTAAGTTGATTTTGTCATGTATTTTGTCACAGAAATAACAAAAATAATTAATACATCTACATGCTGAATACTTGCTGTAGTAGATGTGAGTTATAATTATATGTGCATATTAGGCCTGGAGAGATGGCTCAGTGGTTAAGAGCACTGGTTGCTCTTGCAGAGGTCCCAGGTTCCAGGGGAATCTGATGCCTTCTTTCTTCTGACTCCCCAGGTGCACTTATACACATGCAACCAGTACATTCAAATATGTGAACCAAAAATGATAATAAAATAATAATATGTACATACTCTTGTCTTCCATCTATGTGGAGGTTAATTTGGAGACCTCATGGTCATAAATTGGCCCCTCTCAAAATGTCTACATTTTCATGTAGGGGAGGAGAAGCAGACTTCCTCTAGAATGAGGGCTTCCAGGTACAGGGCTGTGGGAAAACTTAGTTAAAATGGGTTGGATTCTAAGTCAATGGTACCTCCCTGGCCACACCCATGGGGTGTGGTGTAATGATGAAAAGATTTAGCATTTGGCCCTGAGAATTGAGTCATGATGGATATTTAAGCAGACATGTTGGAATAAAATCTCTATGCATTTGAACCTCAACCTGCCTACATATGGTGTGCTTTCCTGTGCAGGCTTTCCACATGGGTCATCCTAGGATTAAGTGGACCCTGCCACGAATCTCGTCAGTGATAGCACAATTGGCATCTGAATGTGGGGCTGAAGGAAACCTTGACAACTTAGGTATGCATACCCCTAAATCTTGCCTTTTTCTTCTCTCTCTCTCCTGATATCTATCTGTTGTGGTGGAGCTGTCTTTCCTGCTGGTTTCAGTGGATGGGACAGTGGTCTGAGGGCATGTGGCTTTGTACACGTGGAGAGCAGCCTGCCTCTGATTTGGTTCAGAGGGAGCACCAGGCTTGTTCCTCCTGGCATGGTCACTCCTCCAGGCTTTAAGCCAGTGACCTCAAGGCTGAATTTAATATTAAGGCTTAATAGTTATGCTTGGCCTTAAAAACAATTTTTGATAATTCTACAGGTCTGAAAAACTTTCTGGTTTTAAATTCCACCACCCAAAGAAAGACTGTGAGGAACCAGCTCCTCAAGTTCTGTTCCAATCTTAACTTGTTCATATGTAAATTTTCTCCTGGTAGCTCTCCTCGACCTGAGCACACTTCTTTCTGTTGCAAATTAAGGCCTTTCACAGAACTGCCTTCCCCCAAGAGCAGCCTCTTCCAGATAATTTCAAGCCTTGGCCATTTTCTCTTAAATTTTGTAAACAAAATCTGTTTTTGGATAAAAGCGTGTTGCTCTCTTGTCTTCTTATGGGGTTTTTCTAAATCTAACTCTTCTTACCTAAAACCTGCTGGCTATTTGTAGATCCAAGGTTGGGATTTAGTGAACAGTAATTCAAATCCATCTCAGCATGTTTAACCTAAAGTGTAATATTTTTACTTAACCCCTGGGTACCCTAGATATGGTTGATTTAATTTTATCTTGCTCCTTTTAAATGTGTGTCACCTTAAAAATCTCTTCTCACAGAATTCTAGATCACACGTGGCCTGAGCTCTGGCCTGGTGCCATAAGCCTGCCTGCTGTGCATGCATACCAGCTGCCACACTGAGCACCTGGCATCTAAATCATGTTATTTACATTTTGATTTTAGGTAACATTTTTTTAATTTCAGCATTTTTGAAACAAGATAGATGGATTTCTAGAAAAATTTACAGGCCTTGAAGTTCTAACAAAACAAACTTGCTCCAATAAATTGTCTTTTTTTTTTAATTTAATTTTATTTATTTCTGTATGTGTATGAATGTACTGTCTGCATGCAGGTTTGTGCACCCGTGTCGTGCAATGCCGCGGAGGTCAGAAGAGGGTCTCGGATTCCCCTGGAACTGGAGTTCTCCTGGAATTGGAGTTTCAGACAGTTTTTTTTCAGCCGCCATGTGGGTGCTGGGGATCGAACCCGGGTCCTCTGTAAGAGCGGTCGGCGCTCTTAACCACTAGGCCATCTCTCCAGCCCCCATAAATTGTCTTTTTTAAGGAACATTGGTAAAAGTCTCTTTAACAATGTAAATTGATATTTTGGTTCAATTTAAATGAGAATTTTTTTGAATAAAACTGTTTTATGCTTCTTTAAGCCCATCTTCAAGCTGTGTTATGTGTGAGTGAATGTGAGTTTCTGCTTTTAATTCATTATAGTCCTACAGGTTTAAATATATTAGCTGACTATAAAACAAAAATAGATTCATCATAGAAAATGTTTGTTTTGTACCCCTTAGTGTTAACAATTTTTAAATTTGGGTTGTATGTAAATGCATATTATTCAATTTAATGATAGATTATGTTAATTATTAGTAGTAATTGTAATTAATAGTTACAGTTATGTTATTGCTATATTACGTATTCATCTAATACCTTCAGCTCGGGTTTTACTACGGACACTTTATTCTTTTTGTTAAAATACCAACCCTATAACAAATTAAAATTTCATTTTCTCTTGAACGTCAACAATAATATGGCTTTCCTCTTAGCAGGTCCACCTAAAAAAATCTTATTGTAGTATATATGTATGTAGGAATGTATGGTGTATGTATGTACTGTCGCGCTGTCCTGTATGATGGTGTCGTTTGTGTTCTACGTATACTTTTTTGTTCCCGCCTGATACCACGTCACCCATTGCCTCTGGAGGTGAACTTGGCCTGCCTTCTACATGCACACTGTATATACATTTCCGCCAACACTACTCAATTTCTTTTTTTTTAACTTTTACTTACTTTCCGTATGTGGTCTGATGTATGTGGCATGCAAGTCTGTGCACCCACGTGAGGCAACGCATGGAGGTCAGAGAGGGTGTCAGACTCCCCCTGGAAACTGGAGTTTCTCGGTGAATTGGAGTTTCAGACGGCGTCCTCTGCCGCCATTGTGTGCCTGGGGATCGAACCCGGGTCTCCTGCAAGAGAGTCCGTGCTCTTAAAGACCGCTTAGGCCATCTCTATAGCCCAACATAAAAATTTTCAATTTCAACAAGGTTAGGATTACTAGTAAAAATTTTTAAAAGTGGAATGGATCATACAAACTGCCAAAAACTACTGGTTAGCCTGTTTCAACATCTAAAACAAAGATACAACCAGGTTTTCATTGTATTAAAGTGTTAATAATGTATTTCTAGTGGTGGTTTGGGATACATAAAAAATAACAAAGTTTTAAAGAAAATGTAAAAAAAATAAAAACAAATCTGAAGTCCCGATTAACATCATTGCAGAATTTGTGGCTGCCATTTTTCTTTTTAAATTTTTTGTGTGCCTCAGGCTAGGCATGCTTTTTGTTCAGATGACCAGTGGGTAGCTGGTGTTGAGGCCTGCATTTTATTTGGGTGACCAGTTGGTTTGGAAAAAGGGCTCCCTTTGTGGACCACCAACCTGGGAAGCTGATGTGAAATTCTGTCCTGGACTTGGGCAGGTTGAAAGTTATGGCCAAGAGTGGGAATCGTGTCTCGTTGTCCAAAGGCTTGGACCCAAGTAGAAGTTACCTCTCTGGTCGGGCCACAGGAGTGACCAACTGACCTCTACGCAATGAGGCCAGTTCCCAGCAATGTCCACAAAGTGGGCACTGTACGTAACCTCCACTTAGTAGGACGGGGTTGCTCCTGTTCGTGACAAAGGAAGCTGCCTAGAAGCTCCCACACCAAAAAAAAAAAAATACAAAGATGGTAATGAATGGTAACAACTTCTCATGGGGGCATATCTAGCCAGTCTTAATTAAACGGATGGGCATAAGAACTGTAAAAAGAAAAGTTTATTAAGAGCTAGATATTAAAAATCTTTAAAGTAGGTTTTTCATACAGGCTGGAGAAGGCCAGAGCTGGGGGGGGGGGGGGGGGGGGGGGGGCTTGGAGGAAGATAGTTATTAAAATCTACTTTGTAAGGTTTGCAGTTAAAAATGGTAATACATTGGAACTAAGTGGGAATAGAAAATGTTAATTTTTTATTTATAATCTGGTATTGAATTCCAACAATACTTGGGGGGTAAGTTACTCAAATGGTCTCTATATTTTTATGTGTTTTACAGTATCACCTTGTATTATTTTTCCTTTACTTGTAGACAATTTAAAGAAATTAGGCTTAAGTTTCACTTCCAAATAAGTAGCATCCAGTCAATTATGAACAGTTTGGGTGAATTTAATGAAAACCTATGCCTTGGCTCCTGTTTAGGTATTGTAATACAACTTAGGCATCTATAGGTCAAACATAAAATTTAAAAAACAAAAAGATGGAGGTGGTATAATTCCTTCTGTATCCAAACCTTTTTGATCATTTCAATTTTGGGTCTGTGAAACTAACAATGGGAGAAGATTTGTACGTTCCCACAGGTAAAAACACCAATCTGAATGCCTGAAAACTACAACTTATGGCTGGTGCGCTGGACTGGGAAATGCCAGCAGAGAAGCGACCCATCTGAACATGAAAGAAAAAGAACCTCAGATTGCCTGAGCACATAACTGAGCATCTCTCTGAATTCTTTTTTGGGTTAACTGTTTATAATGGGCCCTAAGGAATTTTACCTTCCAGATGCTGAGAAACCTTTACTACCTCTTCACCTTTATAGGAAAAAGAAAAATGATGGTACTGAAGTCATTCCCTAACTGTAAATAGAGCCAACTGTTATAAGTGGTGATTTTTCTTATAAAACAGGTATAACTACCTCTTTCTTGACCTGATAGACATAGGAACTGTGAAGATAAGTCTCTATTAGAGCCAAATATATAGTAAGTCTTTATAAGCTGTTGAATTAAGCAAAATATTTTAATACAGGAGGAGCTCTGATACAGCAATGGGATTATTCTGCCAATGAGATGTGTGGCTAGGGGATCCAAACCCCACAAATTATAAAGGCTTTTGCCTGTAAAAAATGGGATATCCTGCAAAGGAGAAAGAGCAGTAAATCCCTCGTTGTCGAAGACCTGGTGTAAGCATGAAAAAATTTTTGAGACGTCACTTGCTAATGTACATTGGCCTCTGAAATGCCAGAACGCTTACCAAAGGCCCTTAATGCAGTAAAAGCAAATATTGGTCTCTTGAGTCAAGTCCCTCTGTCAGTATCGCTACACCTCAACTGTGTGGAGATATTGTGCAACAGTGGCAGCCATGTGTGTTGTATATATATATATCCAAAATCTAATGGCTATTAGTCTCCTTGGAGGAATATCATGGCTTGATGCTAAGCTTATGTCCTCTAGTGGTAGGAATGATATATAGCCACAAAATAAGAACTTGTCATCTTGTTATAGAGAAACCAGGTGAATTAGCATACAACTCGGCTATTCCACATAGTGCCATAATAGTTTAGAAATGCCTGTAGCTATAATATAATTGCTTGTGCTTTGTGAGTAGGATTAAAAAGATACCCTGAAGGGCTGGAGAGAGGGCTATAGTGGTTAAGAGCGACCGGCTCTTACAGAGGCCCGGTTGTTCGATCCCCAGCACCCACTGGCGGCCGAGAGCCGTTCGAAACTTCCAATTCAGAGAACTCCAGTTCCAGGGGATCCAACACCCTCTTCTGACCTCCGTTGCATTGCCGACAACGGTACACAAACCTGCATGCAGACAGTACATTCATACACATACAGAAATAAAATAAAAATTTTAAAAAAGATACCCTGGATAAGCTCTCAACCCATGAAGGGAAACAACCTGAACAGTGCAAAATGACATCTCCAGAGAAAATAGACTGTTTTGCTTCTCACCCACTTGTGCCCCTTTCCCAAAGCCTAGGAAACAAATTGTGGAAGAGGAGGCATGGTACAATGTAAGGGCTATGGAGAGATTGGGGTGAATCATGAGACTATAGCAATATAGACTGGACTCTTATTTGATCAACATGCTTGTGCATACAAGCTTCTCCAATTAGACTATGGGAACCTTGGGTTGTTCAAAATATGGACATAGATACTTGCTAATTGGTTTTACAAGAATGTTACTTACATTCATTGTTTATGCTTGACAATCAGTTTACTTCATGGTTGGGATTTTTGGATATTAATTGGCCTTGGTGTAATAACAAAGTTTCAGCTCTGACCTGCTCCCCACTGCCTAGCACTCAAAACAGGCTTGAGCAGCTGGCTATTCAAAACTCAGGTTCCTTTGGGTTTTTAGCCTCACCCATGGGCTCCCCTGCCTCTCAGAAAAATTAAAAAAATAAAATTAAAAGGGTGAGATGTGGGGAAACTTAGTTAAGATGGGTTGGATTCTAAGCCAATGGTACCTCACTGGCCACACCCATGGGTGGGGTGTAGTGATGAAAAGATTAGTATTTGGCCCTGAGAATTGAGTCATGATGGATATTTAAGCAGATATGTCGGAATAAAATATCTCTCTGCATTTGAACCTCAACCTGCCTACACATGGTGTGCTTTCCTGTGCAGGCTTTCCACATGGGTCATCCTAGGATTAAGTGGGTCCCACCACAAATCTCGGTGGCGACACCACACAGGGCAGCTCATGATGCCAGACTCTGTTCTACTCATGCTTGTATTTAAAAGTATTAATGGATTTAAAAGAAAATGGCACAGCATAATGACTGTTCTAGTTTGCTTTTGATTGCTGTGATGAAACACTGATCAAAAGCAGTGTGGAAAGGAAGGTTTTATTTCGACTTACACTCTACAGTCCACTATAAAGGAATATCAGGGCAGGAACCTGGGGGCAGGAACCTGGAGGCAGGAACTGAAGCAGAGACCATCCAGAAATGCTGTTTACTGGCTTGCTAACCCTGGCTTGTTCGGCTACCTTTATTATTCAGCTCAGGCCCATTTGCCTAGGGGTGGTACCTCCCATAGGAGGCTGGGCCCTCCCACATCAATCAGCAATCAAGAAAATACCTCACAGGCATGGCCACAGGAAAAACTGATGGAAGTACTTTCTCAGTTGATGTTCCTTCTTACCAAGTGAGTCAAGCTGACAAATGAATCAGTCTCTGACAACAACTTGAGTTTCAATTCCACCCTTCCATGTGGTTATCAGACTATTGCATTTAAAAAACAAAAAATCTGCAGAAGCTAAGATTTAAAAGAGCCTTCAGGGTTATTAATCAGTCCACTGATGATTATTATGTAGATGTTTACTAAATGTTGATGAAACTTAAAAGCACCAATCCATTACTTTTTTACTGTAATGATTTTTTTTGTAGCTTGTCTCTTTTTACTAGTATGATTAATTATGTAAGTAAAGTTGAAGAATAGGAAAAATAATTACATTTCTTTTATGGTCTTAATCATAGACTTTAGTTTAGTTATATTTTTATAGAAATAATCCATATATGAAAACTTGTACTGAAATTCATAATAAACCATGCACAGAGCTATAATCCCAGCACTCAGGGTGCTGATGCAGGAGGATTACTGTGAATTTGAGGACACCCTGGACTATTGAGTGAAATCTGTCTCAAAAACAAAACAATAAAAAGTTCATAATAATTCGCATAAATCAAGGATCAGATATTTAAAGTGATCTTCTCTCTTTACACGTCAAACTATGCTTTGAATCTGCTCTTCCCCAGCAAGGCTCCATCAGTGCCATCCCTGTGGAGGGGGCCCAGCAATCTGGATGAGAACTGAAAGGTAACATTAGTTTCTCTTTCTTTCTGTTTCTCTTATGCTGAGGGAGGGGAACCCTTTGTCTCACTCATATGGCCCCTTCATTACCTCTGGTTTTCTAAACTTGGAACATGAGCTCATGCCTCCTTGTGTTCTTCTGCATTGGCTTCACTTGACTCACTCCTCAGAGTGCATCCAGAGAGACACAGTGCTCTCCTTAGCTGTCCGATGCTGCCAAAAGACCACGGCCACCTGTTCCTTGCTCCGGACACACTGTTTCCATCAATATGGTGTCAGTGTTCATTTTTAGCAGCATCTTCTACTGTTTGGCTGACTCTGCATTTAGAGTCAACCTAATCTTTAATTCCTGTGAGTAATGCCCTTGGCTGTGATACCTACATTTCTGGATCAAGAAATTAGCTTTCAAACCCACTTAAAAGTGTGTTATCTTATGGGTGCTTTTGATTTCCTTAGATTTAGTCTGTCATTCTGGCTTGGTGAGGCTAGTTTGGCTTTCGCTTCTGGCACCAGCTGTAGCTTCCAAGGCTTTCAGTGTCATATTAAAAGTAAATTTGGAAAGTCAGAATCATCCATCCTCATTCCAATCACTGAAAAAGAGACTGGGCTTGGATGCCAAGGCCTTAGCCTTGGGGCTGATTGGGAGATATTTTCACAAGCTGGCACATCACAGAAATGGCCATCACAAACTTTTTGGTGGTTTGCCATTATTTAGGAAGAAATGTGTGCTTGTCGTGGAAAGTCAGAAGCATAGGAAAACATAAGAATATAAAATCTAGCCTCCCAAAAAAGAGTTAATATTATAATGTCTTCTTGATGGGTGTCTGTGTGTGTGTATATATATATATATATAATGGTGAATATCATCTGCGTGAACTCTTAATCACTGGAAAATACAGCTTGTCCTAACTGAATGGTCCTACAAATATAAAATTTGCACCAGAATTAAAAGATTTAGCTTAAAATAGAACATACCTTATTTACATTGATTATACATGGTGACATACTGCTTTGGTATATTGGATAAAAACATAGCTATTATCATGAACTTCAGTTGTTTCACCTTTTAAAAAATTGTATTTTATGTGTATGAGTGTTTTGCCTGTTTGTAAATAATAGCACCAAGTGTATACGATGCTCATTGAAGCTAGAAGAGGGCATCAGATCCCCTGGGACTGGAGCTATGGACAATTGTTAGTTACTGTGAGGATGCTGGGAACTAAATATGGGTCCTCTGCAAGAGTAGCCAGTGCTCTTAACCACTGACCTGTCTCAGCCTTCTCTTTACCTCTTTAATATGAATGCAAACAAATTAAAATTACAGATGTGTCTCCTATGAAATCTCTGTGGATTCCTCTGCATATTTTTTGTGCATTAGACCTTCAGGTTTTGGTGCTGTCTGAGTGGTCCTGAAGGCCTCTGGCATGCATTAGGTCATCCATGTGCTTGTTTAGATCATGTGTGCAAGAGGGAGCAAGATAGAGTCATGGGAAGATGTCACAAGCAAACACTTGATAGTCCGTGTGATGCTAGCAGAGCAGAATCCTTAGCTGATTTAGTGACCCATAAATCTTCTGTGTCTACCTACTTGCTCAGCAGGTATACTATGTCCATTCCTGGACTTCATGGCTGCTGGAGATAGATGAGACCTGCTCTCCTTTCTTTCTTTCTTTCTTTCTTTCTTTCTTTCTTTCTTTCTTTCTTTCTTTCTTTCTTTCTTTCTTCCTTCCTTCCTTCCTTCCTTCCTTCTTCCTTTCTTCTTTCTTTCTTTCTTTCTTTCTTTCTTTCTTTCTTTCTTTCTTTCTCTCTTTCTTTTTTTTTGTCATTTTTGAGACAGGGTCTCCCTGTAGCTCTGGCTGTCCTGGAACTCACTCTGTAGGCCAGGCTGGCCTTGAACTCACAGAGATCCAACTGCCTCTGCCTCCCAAGTGCTAGGATTAAAGGCATGCGCCACCACACCCGGCCCCAAGACCTGCTCTTTCTACTGAACTGAACCATACATACGATAAAAGTCTGCATCATCTGGTGCCCGTGGTTAACCATACAGAGAATGTGAGAAAAGCCAACAGAGATGAGTGTGGGCAGGCCAGCTTGGTATAGGAAGAGAGCCTGTGAGGTTTGTGGTCTCAGGTCTTTTTATTCCCAAAAGTCTATATTCTACTCTTGTCCTTTCTCAACCTCCGATCAGCTTCAGCTGAGTTTCTGTCACTCACAAGCTGCAGAGCCCTGACTTGGTCACATACTGTTGGACTTGAGTGGAGTGTTTTGGCTGGTAGGAGAGCAGGGTGGTGGCCTGTCATCTGTAGTCCCTGGCCTCATCATGCCCATGCTGTTAATTGATAGGAAGCAATAAATTTTCTTCAGCATTATTTCCTTCTTACTCATTAGACCCAAATCCAAAACCAATGGTATGCTGATTATATAAGAGAACATGAAGTGTTCTTGTATTCTACTATATTTTAGATAGTTAGCCACTATCATCGGCAGAGAGAGAAGCAGCCAAACCCATGAGAACACACCCTCCAGCCAAGTTGAGGGATATGCTTTCCCTTTTCTTGTCTCTTTCCATATTCGTATCTGTGTTACACACCCTAACTCTATCTGATGCCATACTGTCTGTAATGGTTCGTTGTGGATATGTTCTGTTATGAACATTCTTCTGGGCCAATAACATCTGAAAATACAATCTACAATGAGTTACATGAGTCAGTTATAGAAATAGAGTAGCACTTCTTTATCCCAAATGATTTGGGAGAGTGTCACATACCAACAAAATGATTAATTTTTAATATTTATTTTTATTTTATGTGTATGAATGTTTTGCCTGCATGTATGTAAGTTTGCCATATGTGTGCAATGCCTGCAGAGGTCAGAAGAGGGCATCAGACTCCTGGAACTGGAGTTAAGAATGTTTGTTAGCTGCTATATGGGTCCTGGGAACTGAGCCTGGGTCCTCTGCAAGACCAGCCAGTGCTCTTAACCAGTGAGTCATCTCTTCTGCCCCCAAATGAAGTCCTGATTTTACATCTACAGTCTCACTCCCAGGCTGTTGAATGTGGCTACTCAGTGACTACACTTTAGATCTTAAAATTTAAGGTGAAATTTTATAAATGATTAATGGTAACTTGGAAATATGATACAATATCCTACAAGGAACAAAGCATGATATCTTTGTGTATTTGAACATGCACACACATGTACATGAAGGTCCATTTGTGCATCAATAAGTTCAACTCAGACATCTCTTATTTCATTTCTTGAATCTGCACTACTTTGATGGCAGTGTGTTACAGTCTGTAAGGACCTAGGGTACCACTCCTGCCTGACTTTGGGAAAAGGTTTTACCCAACTCCATCCTCTATCAGTCACCAACTCCCCAAATTCCCAGGAAGCACACAACCTCAATAAACATCTCTCCTGCTCCTCAAATGCAGCCTTAAGCTAAGCCTCAGTCCTCTTCCAACCAAGTTATTGTCAAAACCTTTCTCCACAGATGACTTGAAGTGTACTGCAAAGATGAGTCTGCTAAAAATCACCAAGAAATGACTATTGATCCCCAGCAATATGGCAGATAATGTGCACTATTTATTTTAGTGTCTCTTTGTATGCTTAGTAAGTTTGACTATATTTCATGCCATTAATTTTCACATTACAGATTTTGTTGTTCTTGATACCCTTCAATTTAAATTCAAAACTTTCCACCTCTTCCTAATTAGTGTACTAATTATCAAATCATTAACTCTCAATTCCTGATCTAGCTTCAATTGTTTTACTAAGTATTGATTCTGTAAATAACATTGTGTGTAATATACATTTGAGACTACTCTGAATAGTGTGTGTGTGTGTGTGTGTGTGTGTGTATGTGTGCTTGCTTGTGTGTGCATGTGTAGAGATTGGAAGTGCACTTCAGCTTCCTATATTGTTCGCCATGTCCCCAGAGAGTCTAGACCCCCTACACCTCTTTTTGGAAGAATCTCTGTCACCAACCTAGTAACCAGGAAAAGTAGCTCCCCAGACATGTGGTAACACAGGGTAACAGCTCAAAAGACTGTAATCCTTTGTGTTGAGCAGCCCTTCATCTTTTAGATAGGGGATTTCAAAATCTGAGAGTCGTAACTTGAAAAGTGCTTAAGTTAGGAAATGGAAAATGTGAGAGGAATGATTTGTGCCTGCATGCGAGTGATTCATGGAGTGCAATCTCATTTTTAATTTGCAGTAAGCTTTTTGGATCTCACTTCCTCTACCACCAACTGAAATATTAAGTGTAATTTCATCATATCTATTCCTAGTGCTATTAAGTAAAGCTGAAAGCTCAACAGCGCCTTAATATGCATGAGGTGGACTGCCTAAATGAACTCTGTCTGTGGTATTCATTTTTTAATTAAATCAAGGAAGAACTTGGAGCAAATGTGTGTCCTTTAAATGGATCGGAATGGTCCACTTCATCTGGGTGCTATAGAAACCCACACTTCAGAAAAGCTTATCCTTCAATTTCTAATTAAATCTAATTTGATTTAATTTCTAGCACATTTCTGCTTAGAGCTTATACTTGAGTTTCTAATTTTGTGGTCAGTAATCTACAGAAAGGAAGCTGAGAGATTCTAAACTGCAGGACCCCTAAATTTCGGAGCTAAAACAAATAGGCACTTTATTGCATCACAAAGAAAGATGAAAGAATAATATATATATATATATATATATAATATATAAAATTATATTTTATAATTATATTATATATAATATATAAAAGAAAATAAAATACATTGTTAGAAGCAATGTACCCCAAACGGACGTCATCCAGCTCTGTCAGCTCAGACAACAGAGGGAAAAAAAAAAGGAATGATTTAGAGAGCAACAATATGCTCAGTTCAAAAAATGAAAAAAAAAAAAAACTGACCTAGGACTTCTAATTCAAACCCTGAAATGCTTTGTGGAATATGAGTTGCTAGAACAGCTCAAGAAAAAAATGTTCCTTTCGAAGTCATTTATTTTATCTGAGGCCATTTGTCTTCACCCTTTAATACTCTCAAGCATGAATTTAATATCTTTACTCTAAAACAAATAGCTCCCGTAAGGCTCAAAGGACAAGAGGGATGTTAAAACTCACCAAATCCAATAAGATCATTAATTATTTTGCCGACTATTAAAAACTGGTCCTCAGAGATGCTTGAGAAATGATGAGCTGGAGGGTAAAATCCTCAGCTTGTCCTTTGTCACCAGACTCCATTACCATAAGCTGGGTGGGTGAGGGGCCTTCAGAATCCATGACCAATAAACAGGGTGGAGGAGTCCTTGGTAGACTTTCTGTCTCTGTTCTTCCTCTCTAGCTCTAAACACTATTTGGAACTGTACCTTTCTTCTTAGCCTTCGTAAGTGATCAGCCCTCAGGGATTTGCCCTTATTTTCTGGTTCTAGACACATCACACCCTGGTCTTAGGTGGGGTTCCCACCTCCTGGCTTCACATCTGGCATTCATTTAAGACTCTCTCCCACTAGTCCAGAACTTTTCCTTAGAACTCTATGAGAAACCCAAAAGATGTGAGCAAAAGGGCATTTGCCCCTGTACATACCACTGTGGCCTTCTTCATCCCAGTCTGATCCCAAACAGCTATTGTATGTATGTGCATGTACCATAGTGAATTTGCAAAGGTGAGCCTGTGAACAGGCTTTTATTTTACATTTTCTTGCAGTCCAGACTCTTTACCACCACAACCTGGAGATGCCCAAGGATAGATCCCAAATGTACATATGATCCTGGAGCCCCCATTCTTAACCTCAGGCACTGCTAGGAAGCAACGGGAAGAAATCAAAGAACAGAGGATGTCTGGGTGATCATGTGCAGGTCCAGGAAGCACTCAGCTTCAAATGCACAATTTCCCTTTAAAGTCATATAGAGTTTTTGCTTCCTCCTTCCTCATGGTTCAGTGGTAGAAATGGACATTCTAGCACTACGCACGAGAGGAAGAATCAAACCAGTGTTCCATTGCTCTAAACACCAAGAGCTAAGAGCAGAGGGAATTCAGCTGGGAAGTTCTGCAGTCACAGTAGAGAGTTTGGGGATCTTGATCAGAGCTCATGCTGACCAAAAGCTGAGAATGTTCTGGAACCGCATTGTAGGTCTGTGACCATAAGCATCAGTCAGATTGGGAAGGAGGAACAGATACTAAGTCGAAGAATCCTAAAAACAGGAGGCTAAACCAAACAAGGGGTTGATTACTATTGCTTGAACATCACTGCCTGAGACCTCGGAACTCCCAGAGACCAGAGGGTCTGCAAGACCAGCTAAACCTTATTTGGCAACAGGCCCTGGAATGAATTCCACCTCCAGCAGCACAGGTTCTGGAACAGGTTTTTCATTGGGCAAGAGGATTTCTTTTACTCTTATTTTATTGTATGTTTATGTCCATGCATGCATACACATGTATGTGGAGGTCAGAGGACAATCTAAGGAAGCTGATTTCTTCTACCATGTGGGTCCCAGGGGTAAAACACACATCATCAGACTTGCCCACAAGTGCTTTTACCTGCCAAGTTATTTCAGTAACCCTGGATAGGAGGAATTTTCAGAGGTAGAATTAATGAGAGAAGAGGTTGATGTCTTCTCTCCTCCCAAAGATCTCATGGGGAGGAACTGAGGAGTGGGTGTGGTGTATATGATCCTCACACCTCATGGGTGTGGGTGAACAAGGCACACAAACTGTTGGAACAACAGCATGGATCTGAGTATAGCTAGATGTGAGCAATTGCCTCCATCTATGTGAGAGGTCATAACAAATTACCATAAAGTTGGATGCTTAAAAATTAAAGAAATTTACTGTTCTCAGTCCTGTTAGGAATCTAGGAAGTCCTAAATAAAAGCACCAGCAGTTTAGTATCTGTGTGAAAGCTAACTATACAAAATGGAGTCACTTATGTTATAGTTAATAACATGAAGTCAAGATGCCATTTTCTATATATTTGTTTTTTTTAAATCCATCATAAACCTAGTCAAATCTTAATCATAACTCTTAGATTACGAATCCTACCAAGAAACTAGTGACAGTCACCATGTGAAATCTCTTGATGCTGTTAATGAAATTCATTTTAAAAATTAATTATTCTTTGACAATTTCATATACTTCTTTTGTCCATATTCACCTCCAATCACCTTCTTTTATCCCCAAACAATTGAACACCTGTTTTTCTCCCCAATAACCCAGAAAATCCACCTCCTATGTGTGCATGTCGGGGGGGGGGTGTACTGATTTTAATCAGTATGATGGGACAGTACAATAATGACATGACTGAAGCCAGGCATGGTGGTGCATGCCTTTAGTCCCAGCACGCAGGAGGCAGAGGCAGGAGGATCTCTGTGAGATTGAGGCCAGCCTGGTCTATATGGAGAGTTCCAGGACAGCTGGAACTACAGGGAGACCCTGACTCAAAAAAAAAAAAAATGGCATGAGTTTCTAATTTGATTTGAAATTAAGTTTCAGGAAGCCTCCTTAAGCCTAATATAATCGTTTTAATTTATTGTATTTTATGTGTATGACTGTTTTGCCTGCATGTATATAAGTGTACCATGTGCATGCAATGCCTGCAGAAGCCAGAGTGAGTCACATCCCCTGGAACTTGAGTTACAGATGGTTGTTAGCTGCCATGTGGGTGCTAGGAATTGGATCTGGGCTCTCTGGAAGAATAGCAACTGTTCTAAACCACTGAGCCATCTTTCTGCCTGCCTAATGGAATCTTTTAATTGTTCTATAAATTATAACTTGCCATGTATTTTAATTCAACAAGAACTTGTCTATTGTTTTGCTATAGACAGAGATAACAATCTGTTCTCGGGAATTCCTTGGGCTTAGGGACTGGGTGGTATTGTCCATCTAGTGTTTTAAAGACATTTGCTTTTGTCTCATTTTATTTTTTATTTTTGTGGAGGTATTTGTTTTTTGATAGCAGAACCTGCTTCAGATGAAACCTCATACAGGACTCTAATATATACACTCCATAAAGGTGATGAATTGGATTCTGTTATTTCAATGGTAAAAATGGATTTTTGGCATTTCTTCTGTTGATAAATAACACATGATTGTTGACAGATATAGCATGAGTCGAAAAAGAAGGGGAAGTCCCTAAAACCAGTTTTGAGGTCACCATTATCTTTCCAAACATCTTTCTTTGTGAATCTCCTTACACACACACACACACACACACACACACACACACACACACGCTTCAGTTCCTGTAGAAACCCTTTTAAATACCTGTTCGAATTCTTTTTACTTTCCTCTCTTCTTCAATCCCCTTCCCCAACACCTCACTTCTCTCTCTCTGATCCAATCTACAGCATGTTAAGAAACTAATGAGTATTTTTCTATTTCCTGTTCTCTGTTCCCTTATAGTCTACATTATCTGTGTATCTTAGGGCATCTATCTGATCTGTCTCTATCAATATGTGATATAAATAAAATATCTCCCAAATCATATTTGGAGATCATTAATTCTGGGGAACAAAGGAGTGGGCCCATGCATGAAGACTTGAATGTTCCTTTTCTTTTTCCACTCAGCTTGGAAATAGGCGCACAAATCCAGTTTTAACTGGCCAGACTGCCAGAATATTGATGTACTCAACTTGACAATGTTCCTCCATTGACACACATCAACACTGCTTCTGGATTTGGGCTGCTACTAGTAAGTAGCACTGTGATAAAAAACCCTGTGCATGAGATTTTATGTTTTGATGTGTTATCCCTATGGGTAGACTCTCAGGAATGAGATGGTAAGATTGAGGGCATGTTTTTAATTTTAAAACATGCTGCCAGATTGTTTTCTTTTTTTTTTTTTTTGGTCTTTTCGAGACAGGGTCTCCCTGTAGCCCCAGCTGTCCTGGAACTCACTCTGTAGACCAGGCTGGCCTTGAACTCACAAAGATCCACCTGCCTCTGCCTCCCAAGTGCTAGGATTAAAGACATGTGCCACCACGCCCGGTCAGATTGTTTTCTAATGGTCTGAAGTGATTCTCACTTCTACCAGTGATGAAATAGTCATCTCCCTGAATACTAACCAGCAAGGGGCAGAGGTTTGAGATTTATTTTAACTCTGTCAGTTGATCAGGATTAAGAGGATAATATTTATATTGCAAGTCTCGTACTTCAAAGGGTTTGGGCATTCATAGACTTAATAGTTGTTTGGCTAAGATTTTCTTAGCTTAGCTTTTAAAATATGATCTTTAAACACCTCAGATACTAGTGACCTGCCATGGCTGTTGAAATTTCCCCAGACCATTATTTATCTATTGATTTACAATTTTCAATATTCTGTGTGAAACTACAATTATACCTTGGTTTCTTGGAATTTGGTATCTTTGCTATATAAAATTAAGGCATTATACATCTGGGCCTCCATGCCTGCCACTTCTGCATCCATGGATTTAACCAACTGCAGCTGAAAGATGTTTTTTAAATGTGTGTGTGCTGAGTATGTAAAAACTTTTCCTCTTGTCACTGTTTCCTAAATAACACAGCATAACAACTATCTAACTAATAACTAACATAACAACTATCTAACTAATTCCATTGCTATTCTAGAAATAGTACACACAGAAGAATGTATGTAAGCTCTCTACACCTTTTTATACAAAGTACTAGAGCATGTGTGTGTGTGTGTGTGTGTGTGTGTGTGTGTGTGTGTGTTCCATACAACCCATTCTCAGTGGATTTTGAGGGGAGACTTAATGTTTAATAAATATGCTCTTTTATCACTAGTGATTCCTAATCGTGTCTGGAAACATCTCCCCATGCCCATGAGTGTAAGTGGTAAACTATACCAGGAACAGTCGGTGATGAGCTACACCAGGTGGTGAGCTACACTAGGAACAGCCAGAATGATACTTGCCAACTGCTGCTGTACAGCAGAAGACTGCTGAAACTCTGCTCCAGCAGCTATGTGAATGACCTCACAGCTTCGGTGTGGCTCAGGGGACCCGTGATGCAGAGCTTTCGGGCCACCATCCACCCCTGACTTGGTTCTCAGTCACCTTGAGGCTGAGTAGGAAGCCTCTACCTCTGTGCTCATGTGCTGTTAGCAGGGACTGGCTGTTGACAGCAGGCTGTCCTCAAGTCCTGCCAGCTGGGCCTCTCTATAGCGTAGCTCACAGCCCAGCTGCTGGCTTCATCAAAGCCAGCAAGCAGGGGAACCAGAGGCTGTGCCAGCTTCCAGAGAGAGAAGTCACATTGAAAGTGGCAGCACAGTGATGTGCCACACCAAGGAGGTGGTTTTGTGAGGGAGTCACTACCTGTGGTGGGAAGCCTTGCTGACCATCTTTGAAAACTGACTGTTGTAGTGAACAAGAACATCAACACAAGTACCTCATTCTGAAAGCACAAGGGCAACTCTATCTTAAAGCAGCCATTCATGCTCCGGGCTCTTCTTTGCTCAATTTTAAACTGGAGATCAACTGATTTTATTGGGAGCAAACATGGACAGCTAAGTAATATTTTTCATGATTTATTAATGACCCAATATCCATTATAGGCTGAGCTTGGGAACCATTCAGTGAGAAGTTCTGTTCTCAAACAGCATCAGTTCAAGCAGAAAGAAACTTTGAGGTGTGTCAGTGTTCAGCAGGGTAGGCCTCATCTGCCACTCTGTGGTCTGTACCTTCTGATTACACCGCTCAAGGCTTGTGAGAAGAGCACCCCGAGCTGGCTCTCTCTCCATTCACTATGCACAAGCTGGCTGATGTGCCTTTTGAAGCGGATTCATCGACTATTTAGATTTTCATTTCAAAAAGAAGGCTTGTGCAAACTACATTAAAATAAAAACTCTGCTTAGCAACAGGCCGGGAAAAGTGGGGCTTCATGTAAGCTCCAAGGACATTAGGGACTACACTTGTAGCAGTATTTCTTTGGGAATTGAATGTCTATTCAAATTCAGAATTAACATGGAAAGGGCATTCATTCTCGATACATTTATAATTTTATCTAACTGTGTACATTTGTCTCCATTTGTTTGCTGGCTGAAGTTCAAAAAGACCAGGGTGGACCTTTGTCTGGGGCTTTCTAGAAAACTAAGTAGAAAAAAGGTTTGCTTGTATGTGAAAAAAATATCCATATTTAATATTTTTAACACACACTTTAATTAAATTTTTGAGATTTTCATGCAATATAATTTGATGGTATTTTGATCTCCCTCATTTGTACCTCCCATTACTGCTCCCTGGCCAGTTAATGTGTTCCATTATACAGTAAGGCCTATAGAGTCCAATTTGTGTCCCCAAATGTCCTTAAGTGCTAGTCCATCTACTGGAACCGTGTTAACCTACCAAGAGTCTCATCCTTGAAAGAGACCGATTCTCTCCCTCCCAGAAGCCATCAGTTGTCAAAAGTTCCTCAGGCTGGGTTGGGATTTCTTATCTGCTTCCCCATGTCTATACTTGGGATTGTGTCTGGTTTGAGCTGGCATGGAACTTGGGTGTGCTGTCACCACTGCTGTGAGTTCATACGAGTACCCAACCAGCTGTCTGGAAGACTCTGTTTCCTTGTGGTCACCCACCACCTCCATCTCCAGCAAGCTTTCTGCTCCCTCTTCCCCAATGACCCCTGAGCCTTGGGAGGCCTCTTGTTCTCGGCACATTGGCCAGTTGTGAGTTTCTGTGTTAATCACCATTTGCTAGATAAGGAAGCTTCTCTGCTGAGAGTTGAGAGATGTATATCTCTTCTATGGATATAACAATAAGTCATTTGGAGTCAGTTTAATAATAATAACTATTTAGAAGAAAACTGGTATTAGGCTTCCCCCTGTGCCCTGTGCCCTGTCTAGCTTCAGGTTCCTAAGCCTGATATCAGTGATGTTATGTGTTCCAGCCTATAAAACAAACCTTAAGTCCAATTAGAGAGTTTTGGGCAATACTTGAGAGGAAAACAGAAGATTATGAAACATATGGTGAGAGATATTTTATCTCTGAAAAAGCGGTCTTTGTTCACAGAAACCAATTATGCTACTTTAAATCATTTCAAGAGGATATTTATTTGCATAATTAAGCTATAAGCATAGACATTGGGTAAACATGGGGATGACAGATTTATTTCAGAATTAAGTTGAAAACTGAAAAGGCACATTAGATTTTTTTTGTCTGTGTAGCATGTGTGTGCGTTGACATTAGATGTCGTCCGTATTGTCTTCTGTGACAAGGTCTCTCACCGAACCTGGTGCCCCTCTGCTGGCTGGACCGGCTGACTGGGGAGCTCTGCTCACCTCATTGCCAGCACTAGGATTGCAGTGGCTTGACTTTGCCCAGCCTTTTATGTGGGGTCTGGGGAACTGAACACAAACCCTAATATTGGGAGGCAGGTGCTTTAGCCACTGAATTGTTTTGCTGGCCCTGACATTTTCTTAAACATGTGTTCTTTTTCTAATCACGGAGTACTAGTCTAATTCATGTTGCCCAATGCATGTGTTCACAATTTATGTATGTGCATGAGTGTAAGCACACACATATGTCAGTGTGTGGGTGGAGGTCAGAGGACAACTTCAAGTTTAAGTCCACGCCTTCACCTTGTTTGAGGCAGAGTCTCTTGTTTGTCACTGCATGTGCTAGACCAGTTAACCAGTCCATGAGCTCTCCTGTCCCTTCCTTTACACTGCAGGAGCTCTAGGATTACAGATGCATGCTAGCAGGTCTGGCTTTCACATGGGTTCTTGGGATTCAAACTAAGGCCGTCATGTGGCAAGTGCTTTACCCACTGAGCATATCCCTAGCCCCACCATTTATTCTTCTATTTTTAAATTTATTTTTTAATTTTTAAAAACTTTTATTGCTTTATGTGTATGAGTGTACTGTCTGCATGTAGGTAGGTAAGCCCGTGTCTGTGCAATACTGCAGAGGTCAGGAGAGGGTGTCAGATTTCCCTGGAACTGGAGTTAAAAACAGTTCTTAGCTGCCATGTGGGTGCTGGGAATCGAACCCAGGTCCTCTGTAAGAGCAGTCGGTGTTCTTAACTGCTGAGCCATCTCTCCAGCCCCTATTTTTATTTTTAATAGGAGTATTTTGCTTGTATGTATGTAAGTGCACTGCATGTGTGCAATGAATGGCCTCAGAGGTCAGAAGAGGGTGTCAAATCTCCTGGAACTGGAGTTACATGTGGTTGTGTGCTGCCATGTGGGTGCTGGGAACAAAACCCGGGTCCTCTGCAAGACCAGCCAGTGCTCTTAACCATTGAGCCATGTCTCTAGCAACCCCCTTCTTTATTCTTAATTAAAATATACAACTATTGAGCAGTACAACTAAGTAATGAATTTTTGCATTGACCCCCAAATTCCTAAGCCTTTTGCATCCATAGTCCCCTTCCCTCATGATCTATCACTCTCACCTTCCCCAGCAGCCACGGATCTGCTTTCCTGTTGTCTGGCTTCTTTCATCAGCATGATTATTTGGAGATACAGCTGTGTTAATGTATCTCTCAGTAGCTTTTCTCCTTGCTTTTTTGCAGAGTATTATTTACAAGATGAATACAAAAACCTTGTTCAAGAATTCATCTGTTGATGAGCACTTGTGTTGTTTTGAGTTTTGATGATAAACATATAGAACTATAATTACATTCAAATGTAGGTGTTTTGTATGTATATACTTTAAGGGTAGGGTGTCTCAAAAGAAGCAGGTTTAACTTTTTTATTTTATTTTTTTACAAAATTGCCTGTTTTTAAAGATTATGTTATTTTGGGGCTGGAGAGATGGCCTAGCGGTTAAGAGCACCGACCGCTCTTACAGAGGACCCAGGTTCTATCCCCGGCACCCACATGGCGGCCTAGAGCCGTCTGAAACTCCAATTCCAGGAGAACTCCAGCTCCAGGGGAATCCGAGACCCTCTTCTTACCTCCGCGGCATTGCACGACATGGGTGCACAGACCTGCATGCAGACAGTACATTGATACACATACAGAAATAAAATAAAATAAATAAAGTTAAAAAAAAAAAAGATTATGTTATTTTATACTTCTACCAGGAGGGGGCGCTAGACCCTACTTCAGAGAGCTCCACCACCTCTCTTGAGCACCACTTTGGGGTTTTTGAGGAGCATTTATCCAGATCACAGCTGTGCTGGCTCCTTTTTAATTCAGTAAGACTCAAAACCAGAGAAATAGATAAGGCAAAATCATATACATATACATATATATATATATATATATATATATGATTTTTTTCAGTCATAAAAATGAGTTCAGTCATGTTTGAAGAAAATGTATGCAAATGGAGACTGTCATATTGAATGAATTAAGTCAGCCTTAGAAAGACAAATATCACGTTTTCTCTCATTTCCTAGATTTTATTTAGATACACAAAATTATATATGTACATACAATGCGAAAATAGCACTAAACCCGTCTAGGGGGACAAGGATCAGAAAAGGGGGGCAAGAGAGTATGGAAAAGAATGTTCTCAATGTACAGTTAGTATCAATATGAAAATTTTGCAAAAATGAAACAAACAGACCTTTTAACTAGAAGGACTTTCTGTGTCTGTGACAGGGGCTGGGGAGGCTAGCAGTTTGTGCCCTGAAGTCAGATTGCCCAGCCTGAATTCTACTCCTGTCCCTAGTGACTGTGTCCCTCAGCTTACTCACTGTAAAGTGCATGAAATAACTGCCTATCTTACAGAGTATGGGGAAGGAAAATGCCTGAATGCACATAAGCCACTAAGTGCTGCCCACCAATTAGTAAATGTTGCATGTAACAGACATGTTACATGGAGATGAGTTACAATCCTTCCACAGTTCTTATGAAAAATAAGTCTTTGAGCTTTGATCCTAGGGATTATTAGAGAGATTCCTGTAGTCAGATCTTCATTTTAGTAATGACTTTTTATTGACTTTCAACAATATGCTCATTATAGAGAATTTGGAAAGCAGACATTTGGCAACATGTCAGACTGAGCTGATGTGGAGAGATTTTTCCTTTGACACTACATAGAAATGATGGATGGAAGAGAACAAGACAGTTCTGGAAAATGTATTTCTAAGTCTGTGGTTACTGTGTTCTAGAAATCTTGGATCAATATTCCTCCTGGACAAAATACTAAAACAAAAATAATAGCAATGTGTGGAGTGGAGAGACATGGGGGCTACAGAGATGGCTCAGTGATTAAGAGCACTGGTTGCTCTTGCAGAGGACTAAGTTTCATTTCCCAGCACCCACATGACAGCTAGCAGCCATCCATAACTCCAGTTCTGGGTAAATACAAGGCCCTCTTCTGATTCCGTGGGCATTGCATGACACAGGTGCACTTACACACATGCAGGCAATACACTCATACATATAAAATAAAAATAATAAATTAAATATTGAAAAAAATAACAATAATGATTGAAGGCCTCAGGTTGCTAAGAAGTTGCAAACAAATGACCAGGACATCATCCTCGGGGGTGGGAGGGTGGGACCCTGTGACCAACCTCTTCTTAGGACTGGGACCTTCAGGGGCTGTGAGGTACAAATGAGAGCTGGTAGCAGACAGATGCCCTCAGGACTGAGCTCAGCCCAGGTCAACTACTCTACTCTTTGTACTGGGTCTGCAGGGACCCTGGGTTGGCATGGACCCTGGAGAGCTGGCAGAAACATAACCTCTGATCTGGATGGGAAAAGACTCAGTCAAATGTGAAATCGTTTTTGCAAACAGCTTAGCAAAAACAACTACTGTTGGCAGTAAATGATAAGCAGGCCAGGAAGCAGGCAAGGAAATGAACAACACACAGCCAACAGACTGTTTGTGCCATTCAGAGTTCTGGCTCCAGATCCCAGAAGGCTGAGGCAGGAGTGTCATAGGCTCAGCCATTCTGGGCATATAGGAAAATCCTATGTCAAAACAAACAGAAATGACAGAGAGTGAAGAAGGGGTCATGGAGATCCCGTTACTACTTATGCAGAGATGGGTTTAAAAATCCCTCTGTGGAAAAAGGCAAGATTTAGAGGCTTGGCAAAGAATGTGAGACTGCAAAATAGGAAAAAAAAAATGTTATTTTGAGCAACAGCCATATAATTACACAAACTTATGGAACATAGTATGAAGATTCAAAATACTTTTTTATTTTTATTGATGCTTTGTGTATTTCATACATCATTTTCCAATTCAGTTCAGGCATATATCACCTTCCCTTCTCCCCACCCCACCCTTACCCATCCCAGATCATGCATTCTGCCATATCTTTCCTGCATCTTTCTCTGCTTTTTTGTTTTGTTTTCATTTTTTTTTAACAATAAGTGATAATTTGTGAGTACAAGCATCCTTCATGTAAAACCAATTTGTGAGCAGTTGTGCCCAAACCCACACAGCTCATGGGTCCCACGATCCAGCAGGGAGGGCTTGTACGTTCAATCAAGTTGATCAAATGAGTGTCCAGTCTATATTGTTGTAGTTTCACCATTCACCCCAATCGCAGCCCTTACATTCTACCGCGCCCTCTCTTCCGCAGATTGTTCCCTAGGCTTAGAAAAGGGGCACAGGTGGATGAGAAGCAAAACAGTCTACTTTCTCTGGAGCTGTTGTCTTGGTCTCTAGTCAATTCTGGCTGTTTTCTTTCATGGGCTGCCAGCTTGTCCAGGCATAACCTTTT